>JAGVVM010004398.1:0-32023 GCA_019149425.1 Psidium friedrichsthalianum
TTGGCCGAGAATTGGGCTGATCTCCTCCCAGAGCTGCCTAGAACTGTGCTCAAGACGGCTTCTTCTAGAGGACTGGTTCGCATTCCGATCCGTATGCTCAGCATGGCGTGCTGCCGCGTGCGAGGAGAGGGTTCGATGTCCCTTGGTTGATGCTCGAGGACGAAAGGACGCACACAGATGGTATGCCGAGTTACCGCAGTCTCTTCAGTTTGCGAGTTCACAAAGTTGCATTGCCAGAAGTGAATGGGAAGATGTGTTTTCTTCCACGGGGTTGGTCTTTCACCGTCCATGACTCGGGAATCCGCATGTTGAATCCCTGTCACGAGCTGCCAATCGCTATCGCGACGACATCGTTAAGGCTCCTGGGCGAGTACAAAACTCATGAGTTTAGAAATGAACAAATTTGCCTTGTCTGCAAGCCCAGTTCATCTCCAAACTACGAGTCATGGTCGCTTGCTGGCCCTATGACCATTGGCTTTTGGAAGCCTGGCAATGAGGAGTGGAAAATATTGACACCTCGGGCCCGGACCGACGATTATTTTCCTGATGTCATACATTATCAGGGCCAATTGGTTGTTGCAGTAAACTCTTCGGGTAGTATATTAAGGTGTGATCCGGATGGACCAGATCCAATGCAAGTTGTAGTTGAGAGCCCCCAGCTTTTCAAGATTCAATGAAATTTAACGGGCAGGTGTTTCTGGTGGGGTTGGCGGGCCCATCTGTGCTGGTCTATCGATTTGCACAACCAGAGGATCTTTGGACCACGACCCGTGGTTTTCAAGTTTTCTCCACTGATTTAGACACTGGAAAGTGGACAAGCTTGAGAGCATGGGCAACGTGTCCCTCTTCGTGGGTTTAACTCTCCTTTTCAGTACATGTTGATGAGAACAGCACGGTATCAAGCCCAAATGTATTTACTTTTCCGGCTTCCAGGACGTAGGAACATACTACATGGAGGATGGAAGAATTGAGTTTGATAAAAAAGCAGATATAACTGTTGATCCGCCTCGATGGATTAATTCTCCGCCTCTGTGGATTGAACCAAGCTTTTGACATAGCACTATATCGACCCGGACCTTTTCACTTATATTCAAGCAAGATTGTTGCCTAGACACTTAGAAGATCTTTGTTAGTAAGTATCCGTGTTAAGATTTGCCTATTTTATGTTGCTAAGTTGTTTTTTTTCCTGTTGGTCACGGGAATTTACATATTTTGTTCGTCTTTCTGGTGTAATGTAGGAACCACTGAAGAGTGTTGCTTTTGAGGTTGCGCATAGTCCAAGATTGGGCGTCGCAATTTTCTTAAGCACGATTCATTTACTCTGGGCCCAAATAATAGGCTCAATATCACGCTGTGGGCTCATGCATGGATAAGAAGTTGACCTTAGTCAAGGCCCGAGGACTCAGCCCATGAAATGCAACTATGGGCCTTTCATAGCCCAATTACGGCCCAACATTCAGCTCATGAGCCTATACGCGGCCTACAAGGCTCAGCCCACGAGAATAAGAAGCCTGCATGAAAGCCCCTAAAGGAATCCGGGCTTCAGCTGGGTCTTCCAGCGTAAGTTGCCCGGGATATGAAATAGGAAAAAGCGTTCATCAAAATGAAGAATCCAAAACAGCTGCAATTATGTAGTTGGTGATGTTGCCATGGTGGTCGAATCTCACCGGCAGCCTCACCAGCAATAGGCAGCTACTTAGCCCCACATCGGCATCTACGGATTACACGCAGAGGAAAGAGCGTCTTTCTCCCCTTCTTCATCTTTGCAAGCTGTGGTTGTTGTTGATCATTGGTAGTGGTGGTCCTCTCATCTCTACTTTAGCCATGTTTCGATGTGGAGTGGGTTCACAAGCCATTCACGACGACAGTTCTTGCTGTCCATTTCTCATTCCCCATCGCCAAGTTCGTGTCGCGCGGGTGGCGAAGACGTTGACGATACCAGAGCGAGCAAGTAACGCCGGGAATTCTCGATCGTGTTTCCGCGGTGGAAGATGTAAAGTTCGGACCAAGCCTAGCAAGGTTGAGTTACCTTTATTCACGTGAGTATCGGATAAAGACACCATCGGTCGGAGGTAGAAGATCTCCCATTCAAGTGATCATAGTATATATCAAAGGTTGCTTCCGATCTAGAACCGATGCAAGTGTTACCAATTCCGGATCCAAATATCTGACCCGATTACTGTGTCTCCCACTTGCACTAATCCTTACTTTGGTGCACGTCTACTCTCATTCAATCTGATACTCTATATAAAATATCGTGGCAAGTCAAAATTTATATCGACAAAATTGTGCCCATCGATCTCATTAAACATTACGTTAAAAAATTTATTCAATTCGACCTCTTCGAGCTCGAGAAGTCAAAAGCTTGAGCGAGTCAAACTTGCGTACAAACTTTGTCGACTTAATTATAATTAGTTAACGTTTTTACTATCTAGCCGACACAGGCACCAAGCATGTCAAGAGCAACAATCTCCGGTGACCGTGGCAATCTCCAAAGCAAACCCTTTCTGCTTGCCATATGCTTTATAGAACAACGAACAAAATATGCCACATTCCCGTGATCAACTTAAATACGAGTACTATATAGAATCATAAAATAAGCAAATCTTCCCAAGAATAATTAACATGTTATCTTTTTTTGCACGTAGTTAGATATTTGTTCTGCTAAAATCATCAATTTTTGGGTAGCTTTCTGGTTCTAGAATCAAGATACATGCTTTGCATGAAGACTTCTTCCTCCGATTTATGGCTTTGAGTTTAAGATTAATGTTGTGGCATAGTAGTGATGGCTTCTTGTAGACTGTGCCAGAATTCCTAGAATGCGAAATTACTTTACCAATGTAACTCATTAACAATTGAAGGAATCAACCATGGAGAGTATGGTTTTCGCATTTCGGGACTGTTCGATTTTGCTAAAAGTTCAGTAGTGCATGTACCCATTTATTGTGACAATTTTTCAAGTGTCAAGCGAATTGTCAGTAGTATGATTAGCATTTTGATAAATGATGCCGAGGGAGTTTTTTTTTTTTTTTTATAGATCATAGATGAATGGGTTTCTCTTATTCAGACAAGTTATACATTGTTCTAACTTCTACCAAATCATTTTCCTGGCTCAAATGCAGTTGTCACCCAGTTCCTATGGTGTTTTCTCATGCTAGAGGGTCATCTGTAAGGGATCCAGAGGTAGCAAGTATCTGGATTTTCTGTCTGCTTACTCTGCTGTAAATCAGGTAATAACTTGCATGCAAATCTCTATGCCTTCTGAATGAATCAATAGCATTTGCCTTATCTGGTTATGCTGGATTGGATGAATTCTCAAAAAGAGATAAATGGCTAAGAAGCTGCTTATTAGTGGATAGACATAACCAATCTGAATTACTGAGGTGGCTAATGCTCTATTAACTTTTTTGTGCATGGAACTGACTTGACTTATGTGTTCAGTTTGTGACCTCCTTCTCCTAGGGACATTGTCATCCAAAGATCTTGACAGCATGAGAAGAGCAGGCAGAAAAGCTTGCCCTAGCTCCAGAGCCTTCTACAATGATAAATTTTCACTTTTTGCTGAGCACTTAACCAGCATCTTTTGGCTATGGTATGGTGCTACCATGCATACCGCCGCCACCGGAGGTGTGGAAACTGCTTTGAAATTAGCAAGAAAATAAAACGACACAAAAGAAGAGGTAATGTGCACATGGTTATGCTATGTTATGATATTCAGAGATTGATTATTGCTTTTATCTTCATTGGGAGATGCCTCCTTTGTTTGGTAGATGCTTGTTGAGAATCAGACAGATCTCTTTTTTCATCCCTTATCTAAGACTGGATTAGTCACAGCTAACCTAGTGCTAAACCATCTCTGTGCACGGAGATTGCAGTTATTTTTCAGAGTGTATATTGTATCTTTCTGCAAGTGGTTCTGCTTTTCCATTTTAAACATACAAGGACTCGCTAGCTATCAACTATCTAAGGCAACACACCGCAGGAATGCCTTCGCTCTCTCGTTGCAGGCAAAACCTTGACTTCTTATTATTTACAGTTTCTCGAGAAAAAAAAGAGTTGGAATGATAGATCATGCTGTAGAAGGAGCGTAAATTTAGATTGAATGGATAGGTATGTTTCTGTTAGATTGTTAAGTACAAACAATCACAATTCATTTGGTATGTCATGAGTGATTGGATGTACCTCATTCGTGCAACATGCTAAAGGAATTATCAGATTTGTATTCATCAGGTTCGTGGTCGGATTCTCGAGGCATTTTCAGAAGTTTTCTAGGCTACAGGAGAAAAAGAAGGTGTTCTGTCAGTTTTAGGCATTTAGAAGTATAATTAAAACAGGTAATGCAAAAAACAAGGAACTCTTGTGTGCATGATTCATGGCTCTTTGATCTTGAAGTATCATCTGTGGGAACAAGATTAGACAATCTGTCACAGGCTGAAAAGCATTCGAACTCTCATTGCTGCCTGAATTTCTGGCTTGTACCAATGAGCTTTATCTGGTTCTTTATAACCCAACTGATTTCCTCAATGAGGCTACTAGTTCATATGCAGATGAATCTCCAATTGATAAGCTGTCTAATGTCCCGAGCTTTATATATATATATATATGGATCTGTCGGTTCCCGTTCAACTTCTTTCTATTGCCATTTAGAGGAGACCCTTTTATCTCCTATATCTTAGAGCCTCTGATTCGTCAACGGCTTGATCTTATTGGACCAGCAGATGTCTCTGCTAGGTGCTACTTGCAGATCTTCACCCTTCATCTGCTCCTTTTTCATCTTAGCTAAAATCCATTTAGTACAGAGACTCCATAAATTTCACAAATTAGTGAAGAAGCAAGAAACAAAACAGGTGATCCTAAACATGGTATTGGGAATATGAACTCCAGTACACTACTACTATAATGAGTTTCCATCTATTCGTCTTATTTCCATTTTGGATGTCCTTGTCTTGTCTCTGCCTATGATGCTTATCTAACTAGTTCAATACACGCTCTGAAGAACTATTTACGACTTTTACTTATGCAAGGATGCATAACTTGGGCTCGAGTGTTGCACTTCTGTCTCAAGAAAGCTTTTCCTTCCGCTTTCTGATCCAAGGCCCTATCCGAGCAGATCATAAATAATAAGTGCTTTCCACAAATATAAGAACCTGCCGGAGGGTGGTTTTACGTTCTATTGTTTCTAATCCAAGGCCCTATGGTTTTAATGTGGATGACACCAAGCCATTTGATCAGTTGTCTCCTTCGTGGTGCTGGTTGTTTATTCTTGTGCCATGCTTCTTCATTCGAACAACTTCCATAGGACTAATTGATTTTTTTGGTCCAAATGTCGTTCTTGCACTAATGGAGTCATGTGCAGGCTATCATAGTCTCGTGCGGTGGCTGCTTCCCCGGTCGTACATTGGCTGTTATTTCTATTAGCTGTGACAATGAGGCTACCCGTGGTTTTGGGCCATTGTTTCCCGGCCATCTTCAAGTTGACTTTGAAGATCAGGTTGCGCTGGAGAGATTTTTTAAAGGTCTACACCAATACACAGTCTCTTTCGTTTACTTAGTCTTCGGTTTCATAGTACGTTGATCATGCTTCATGCTATATTGCTTCTGACTGGCCTAAGAATTCAAATATATGAGCTTCAGACTGAATATTTTCACTGATATTGAACTGTAAACTGTGGAAACAGCATAGTTGCGACATTATTGCTCCAAGACTTATCATTCTTCTGTCTACGAGGTCAGAAAATGGAGATCGGTTGCTGGATGCCTTTTTGAACCTATTCAAGGAGAAGCTGGGGTATGTATGACTGACAATCATGATCAATTATAATAAGAAGGTTATCTTTTTGAGGGATGGAACTGTTTTAGATCGAAATGTTAAGGACTTATCGTGGCCTTGTTTGGTGCCATGCTATCTTCCTCTGTGGCTGGCAGTATTCATATGAATGGAAATTTATGTTGTGCACAAATATTTGTTTCAGCTCTCTGCAACCTTTTGTATTTGTTGAGCCTAACCAACAACTCTAGGAGCATTTGCGATTCAAACATCCCAAATGGACGACTTTCTTTGATTCGCATTCTTGACTGTAAGAACTCTATGTCTGTCTTCTTGAATCAGTCAGTTGTCAGACTCTTGACTCCCGTTTCACAAGGAAATCTGGTCAACTATAATCTAATGTGAACTAAAAAGTTCAGGCTCTGAGATTGAGTTCTCTCTTTGTTCCTTCTTCTCCCCACCCAAAGTTTCATATTATTTTTGCCACATTTTTCGCAGGTCATACTTCCTCCAGATGGTTATTTGAGGGCTGTCGGAGACCTTTGCTCAAAGCATAATATTTCAATCATTGCTGATGGGATACAAACTGGCTTAGCCAGGACGGGAAAACTGCTGGCATATGACTGGGAAGGAGTTCGCCCTGATGTAGTGTTATAGCATTGAATTACTCAGATCAATCACTGATTTTATCATTTTGACATACGTATAAAGATTCTGTGTTTCAGTTCATCGGTATTACTTTCATTGTTCATCTTCCTCCTCCTCTTTTGCCTTTTGACTGATGGATGATTTGTTTTCATTGCAGTTATGACTCAAGAATTGTTCAATTGAATTAAATTTGGTTAGGTCCTCTGGGTTTATGCGGTTAAACGAAATTTATGTTAATTTCTATGCCCTTAAAATGTGCATCTCTGCCTATTTCCTATGAAGCTCCTTTGAAGCTGAACGAACCGAAACCTTATATATATCCTCCTGTCTGTTTTCTTACTGGTTGACCGCGGATATATTGTTGATGTGCGGTAGAGAATGAGAGAATTATTCCATTCCTAGGATATTCAACAGAGAGTACGAGCCTAGAGGAATCCACTTTTTAGTCTTTAACAAGCATAGAATCTGTCCAAAATTGTAAAAGTCTACGTACACATTGGAGGTTATCGAATCAAACCACTTCAGGCAGAATATTTACTAGTTTTGTCAAGAATTCAATCAACACCGTGACGGTCGTTTGAGGAGTGACAAAGTACATTTCTTCTAGAATTTTAATGGCAAAATATCCAAGAGTTGTCCTGATTTTCATGTGAAGGATGGGGATTATTCCACAAATTTGTGCTTGGTCATGTTTTCCCTCCATGCATCTTTATTTGATCCTCTTGTTTTTAAACAGATTTTGGGCAAAACAATGGGTGGTGGAGTGATACCTGTTAGTGCAGTGCTTGCAGATAAAGAGGTAATGCTCTGCGGTCGACCTGAGAGCATAGAAGGTTTGAAAATTGCGCCTTTTGTGAACAATAATTTGTCCCTTTTATGAGTAGAATTCTCCTGAAACTTGTATTTTCCTGTCTGTTGACCGCAGATATAGTGTTGATGTGCGGTAGAGAATGAGAGAATTATCCTATTCATCTCCAACCTATAGGGTCATGGTCCTTTACAAGTTGACTCGCGTAGGTTGGGCTGTTTTTGATGTCATACATTATGAAGGGAAATTCCTAGCGGTTAACTGCTCAGGTGGTATATTAACGTGTGATGTGGATGCACCAGATCCAACAGCTAAATTTCTACTGAAGAAGCCTCCGGAAATTTGCAAACATGGATTCCTGCGGCGGTATTTGGTGGAGGCAGCGGGCCATCTGTTGCTGGTCTCTCACATTTGGGACAACAAGACGGTGGAGCAGGTGAAGATTGTGAAACCAATGGATTCCAGGATTTCGCCATTGATTTAGAGGCTCTCTTCGTGGGTTATAACTCCTTCTTTTCATTGCCAGTTGATGAGAACCAGTACACCATCAAGCCAAACTGTATTTAGATTACCAATGATTGCTCTCTCATATATAGCCATACCGAGGATGGAGGAGGCAAGGACGTGGGAATATACCACATGGAAGATAGAAGATTTGAGTCGTTTTATGATTAAAAAAAAAAAAAACCCATCATCATTTTTCTCTGCCTATATGGATTGAACCAAATTTTTGACATTTAGAAATATTTTATTTATTAAATAAAGGGATATGCGTTGGATACAACCTAATCCGCGAGAAAGCAAAAAGATCTTGTTTGTTCACTACATTTATTGCCAGCATATAATTAAAAATTTCCTCAAAAAACTAATTGTATTTAAAATAGGTGAATCACTTGATAAAATTTCACTGCATGAAAATTAATGGATCTCTTCTTTTTCTAAAGTGTGTCCACATAATTGATCGAAATCAAATCGATTTTTTTTTGTATAAATCGAAAAGCGTATTATATCCACAAAATTACTAAGACGAAAGTTTGTTCCACAATTTTCTCTCTTTTTTTGTATAAATCGAAAAATTCCAGTCATTCTCAACACGTGGCATGTTTATTTAGTTTTTGAATATTAAGTGGTACTTTTTCAAATGCTTCCACGTGGACTTCAAAATTTAGCCCAAAAAAATTAAAAAATTAGATTTTAAAAAATAAAAATTAATAGAAAATTTTTAAAATAAAAACTTTATTTGAAATAAATTGAAATAAGCTAAAAAAAATTAGCCAAAAAAGCTGGGAAAAAAAATGCCTGCAAAGGTGGCGAGGGGTTGTTGTAACTCTCACCATCACCATTACTGGCAAGGGTGGGGGGTTGGCCCCTGCACCATCGCCGGCCATTACCGTCTGTGGTAGAGCGACGGCAGCGAGGGTTACGACAAGCCCTCACCGCCTGATAGAGATCCCCCTTTCTTCTTCTTCTTTTCTTCTTTTTTAAATTTTTAGCTTTTTGTCAACTTTTTTCAATTTATTTTAAATAAAAAATTAAATTTAAAAAATGCCATGTGGACCTCCGGTGAGCCGTGTTAGCGTCATATATTAATAAACTAATAAGGCCACATCAGACTTTCGACAGATCCAATCAGATTTTGCACGAAAACGATCGTTTTCCCATCCCCATGCATATCTATGATTGGTATATATGCGTGTGAGAGTGAGATGCGTAGAAAGGGTGTTAGCAAAAAGGAATTTAGAAGATAAATTTAATTTTTGTTCGGAGTCCATAAATCCGTCTATGGTTTACGGTTTACTTTGGTTTACCTTTTACTTTAAATCCGTCTATGGTCTGTTTGCAAGTTTCTCCGCTTTACGATATCAAAATCTGACAAAAATTACGTTTTTTGATTTCCTCTTTTGGCTCGATCATATATTCCTCACTCGTCTGTTTTAGCAATGTATATCCGGAAAGATAGTCGTAATCTCACAAGCGTAATTCAAATTTGGATTCCTATTTGGTGTCGGTCTATCTTATGTTATCTCCCCCCTTGCTGACTTGTGCATGATATAGATCATCCTCCTCTCTCTCTCTCTCTCTCTCTTCTCACAACCCGCGGATTTTCTGCTCTCTCTCGATCCGTGAATCAACAATGGCCGAGAATTGGGCTGATCTCCTCCCAGAGCTGCTAGAACTGTGCTCAAGACGGCTTCTTCTAGAGGACTGGTTCGCATTCCGATCCGTATGCTCAGCATGGCGTGCTGCCGCGTGCGAGGAGAGGTTCGATGTCCCCTGGTTGATGCTCGAGGACGAAAAGAGCACCGAGTGTGCCGAGTTCCGCAGTCTCTTCAGTTTGCGAGTTCACAAAGTTGCATTGCCAGAAGTGAAGGGGAAGATGTGTTTTTCTTCACGGGGTTGGATCTTCACCGTCCATGACTCGGAAATCCGCATGCTGAATCCCTTGTCACGAGCTACCAATCGCTATCGCGACGACATCGTTAAGCTCCCTGGCGAGTACAAAGTCTCTGGGGATTCAAAAAGATTTGAAGAAAGATTTGAAATGAACAAATTTGCCTTGTCTGCAAGCCCCAGTTCATCTCCAAACTATGAGGTCATGGTCGCTTGCTGGCCCTATGGACCATTAGGCTTTTGGAAGCCTGGCAATGAGGAGTGGAAAATATTGACACCCTCGGGCCCGGACCCGAACGATTATTTTGCTGATGTCATACATTACCAGGGCCAATTCGTTGCAGTAAACTCTTCCGGTAGTGTATTAAGGTGTGATCCGGATGGACCAGATCCAATACAAGTTGTAGTGGAGATGCCCCCAGCTTTTCAAGATTCAAAGAAATTTTCCGGGCAGGTGTTTTTGGTGGAGGTGGCGGGCCATCTGTGGCTGGTCTATCGATTTGCACAACGAGAGGAGCCTTGGATCACGACCATTGGTTTTCAAGTTTTCTCCATTGATTTAGTTAGTGGAAAGTGGACGAAGCTTGAGAGCATGGCTAACGTGTCCCTCTTCGTGGGTTTTAACTCTTCCTTTTCAGTACATGTTGGTGAGAACCAGCACGGTATCAAGCCCAACTGTATCTACTTTACCGGCGTCCAGGACGTAGGAACATACTACATGGAGGATGGAAGAATTGAGTTTGATAAAAAAGCGGATTTAACTGTTGATCCGCCTCGATGGATTGATTCTCCACCCCTATGGATTGAACCAAACTTTTGACATAGCACTATATCAATCGGATCTTGTCACTTATGTTCAAGTAGGTTTGTTGCTAGACACTTAGAAGTATCTTTCCATTAGTAATTATCTGTGTTAAGATTTGCCTATTTTATGTTGGTATAGTGCTTTTTTTTTCTTGTTGGTCAGGGGAATTTACATATTTTGTTCATCTTTTTGGTGTAGTGTATGACAACTGAAAAATGTTGCTTTTGAGATTGCGCATGGTCCGAGATTGGGCCTCGCAATTCTCTTAAGGCACAATTCATTTACTATGGGCCCAAATATAGGCTCAATATCAAGCTCGTGGGCTCATACATGGGTAAGCAAGTTGACCTTAGTCAAGGCCCGAGGAGTCAGCCCATGAAATGCAACTGTGGGCCGTTCATAGCCCAATTACGGCCCAACATTCAGCTCATGAGACTATATGGGCCTACAAGGCTCGGCCCTCGAGAATGAGAAGCCTGCATGAAAGACCTAAAGGAATCCGGGCTTCAGTTAGGTCTCCAAGCAAGTTGGTCCGGCATATGAAATAGGCAAAGGTGTCAAAAATGAGTTGTTAAACCCCCCAAAAAAAAAAACTCATATCCAATGAGTTTAAAGACAACCGCATTTACAACCCATTTAACTTAAAAATATCATTAGTTGAAGAAATGTGAAATAATAAAATAAAAAGAAACAGAACTCCATCAAGGAGGATATGAGAAAGGGTGAAAAAATGGAGAATCCAAAACAGTGCCCCTATGTAGTTGGTGATGTTGCCCATGGTGGTCGATCTCACCGGCAGCCTCACCAGCAATAGCAGCTACTTAGCCCCACATCGGCATCTCGGATTTTGCTCAGGACACGCAGAGGAAGAGCGTCTTTCTCCCCTTCTTCATCTTTTGCAAGCTGTGGTTGTTGTTGATCATTGGTAGTGGTGGTCTCTCCATCTCTACTTTAGCCATGTTTCGATCCTGAAGTGGGTTCACAAGCTATTGATGACGACCGTTCTCACTGTCCATTTCTCCTTCCCCGTCGCCAAGTTCGTGTCGGTGGCGACGATGTTGACGATACAGAGAGAGCGAGCCAAGTAAGGGCGTCGATCGTGTTTCCGTGGTGAAAGATGTAAAGTTCGGACCAAGCCTAGCAAGGTTGAGTTACCTTTATTCACGTGAGCATCGGATAAAGACACCATCGGTCGGAGGTAGAAGATCTCCAATTCAAGTGGTCATAGTATCAAATATTGCGTCCTTGATCTAGAAGCGATGCAACTGTTACCAAGTCCGGATACAAATATCTGACCCGATCACTGTGTCTCCCACTTGCATTAATCCTTACTTTGTTGCATGTCTACTCTAATTCAATCTGATACTATATAAAATATCATGGCAAAGTCAAAATGGATATCGACAAAATTGTGCCCATCGATCTCATTAAACATTATTGTGAAAAATTTATTCAATTCGACCTCCTCGAGCTCAGGAAGTCAAAAGCTTGAGCGGAGTCAAACTTGGTAATAAACTTTGTTGACTTAATTATAATTAGTTTAACGTTTTTACTATCTAGCCGACACAGGCACCAAGCATGTCAAGAGCAACAATCTCCAGGGACCGTGTGCAATCTCCAAAAGCAACCCTTTCTGCTTGTCATATGCTTTATAGAACAACGAACAAAATATGCACATTCCCATGATCAACTTAAAATACGAGGACTATATAGTATCATAAAATAAGCAAATCTTACAGGAATAATTAATAATACAAGTACTTCTAAATGTCAAAATTTGGTTCGAACCTTAGATGATAATGCTACAGTTAATGCACAAATTTTGCATTTGGGTTTTGTCATTGGGAACCCTTCGATGCTTAAATCAGAAAGGAATGGAGGGATTAGTACTTCGTAGGGAGGATCGAGCATACCTCCACAGTGGTCCATAGACCATGGGTTGGTAATGGCTTATTATTGTATGAATATGACGTGACATGATGAGCCTAGATGTTTACTTAGCAAGAGCTTGTGGGATATCCGATACGAACAGTTCGATCTTAGAAGTAGATATGAGTACTAGCTCTCCGTATCACACGTACATCAAGAATTAGATGGTTTCAAAGCTAACTTGTGGCATGGCATTGGATTTGACCATGACTTTTGGCCGATCAAGCTTTGAGCTTGCTGGGGCAGCCATGGCGACTCACTACAAAATTTCTCGCAAGCAAAATTTCCATGCCAACGAAGGAAAAGAAAAAAAAAGAGACAGAGAGCACGGTAGATGCAAGGGCTGCGAGGGGCGCCATGGATGCAAGGATTTCATTTCGAGGTCTTCTCAAGGCTCTAACGTGGAGTAGATGCGCCAGCGGGAGAAATGTCGGAATGCCCGCCGGAGATAGAGGTGGAGTGCCGATCTTATCGCCGGCATGAACATCTCGGAAATACCATTATTTGCATATGAGATTTGCGAGCTACTATTTGCTTCCGAATATGCGGGAACTCACAAAGAAGCAGGTTCTCCTAGACTAACGAATAACAGTCTCTTCAAGTGAACAAGATCTAAAGTTTGTTTTGGCTTTGATAAGCCCTCGATCTAAATAAAATTTATATGCTGCAAGTCAACTTGTTTATTGGGCAATTCAGTATTTTTTTTTTTTGATACTTTGATCCTAGCGTCGCAAAAGTTTTTATAAGTTATTTATTATGTTTTGGGTACAGACAACCTGAGAAGAAAGTAGAAGTTTTTTTGCACTGCATAAATGAGAACCTCAGTAATTCTCCGACCAAAAAATGAGGAACCTTAGCAATTCTTCCATGAACACGTCTACGAATCCCTAACATTAGAGAACGTTCAGCTCATGAAACGAAAACGTTCTATCAAGCAACGTCGTTTCTATGCTGACTTCTGTTTTTTGTAAGCTAGACATTGGATCCATTTATAACCTATAGTCCTATAATAGAAAGAGAGTTCTTTGCATTGATTATATGAATTTTCAATGGGTCAATTTCCAAGAGGACATAGTAATATATATTCTATTTATAGTCCTGCAATCCGTACGTGTAATCTCAAATGTAAGAATATATGAAATGCTATTTGGTATATGGTATTGTGCTCAAGAGTTTATGTCAACGAGTTAAAAACAGGCAAGGTTTTCTACATGAACAGAGCCTTTAATCTTTCTGCCATAAGCTGATTCCGCATGCCAAGGCACCATCAAAATGAGAATAATCCACCTTCCATGCACCATCCAAAAACTCAGTAACATAAACTTGGGAAAAGAATGGATTCATTTTTCCAGGAGAATACACTACAGTCGAAACCCGCATTATGTGGAGCAGAATGTCAGTCATCTAAATTTTTTATAGAGCATGTTTTTTAGTCAATCCCGAGTCGTCAGCAAGCGACCTGTCGTCGAGAAGGAGCTGTACATAAAGGAACATAATGAAGGATCCACCATGTTAGCCATGTCTGGCATGACAATTTTGTATTTAAACAGCAATCCTGCTGGGAAATGAAGGAAGCAGAAAGAATGTTGTCAATTGCAGGAATTTATCTTCAAATGCAATCAACTAACGATTCCTTCAATGGGATACTATACACGGATAGCATGAGAAAACCAATTCGAAATGTGCTATATGGACACTAAGATGATGCATGACTTCTTACTGATCAATCAAGGATGGATGTACACAAACTAGAACATTGCAATAAGTCATACCTCCTGCCTAAGAAACACAGTCACTCACTGCTATACCTCCTACTTCCGATGATTTTGTGAAGTATGTAAGAGAGATGCTTCGACCAGGAAGAGAGAAAGATGCAAATTTTGTTTCATACCATCTGGAGAAGATGTGTCCCTTGTCCGATGATAATCCTTTGAATTTCTACATGGATAACCGGCAATACCCTGTTAAAGATTATGCTCCTGGACAGACAAAAGAAGAGTATCAGCTTTGATAAACTCGATCACTACAGCTATGGTTTCAGTGAATAAACTCGATCACTTCAGCTAAAAACAAACCATCGCAAGCAAAATCCACTGACAGACATGGAATTCATACATTCAAATTTTGCCCAGCTTGAAGGAGTTTTGGAACTATGGTCTTGTAGTGAATCACGAGAGTAGAGCAGACTGAAGAGATCCACTTTTCCGTCAATCGGTTTTATGGATGTGTTACACTCGCTCATTGGGGTAACTTGGCTGTTCCATCGTCTTCCATATCAAATGAAAACTGCATCGAGGAAATTAAGGGCAACAAGCAAGATGAGTCTTGGGGCCAGTAAGCTAGTCAAAATGTGGATCCCAAGATACAATGGAGAAACCAGAAATGGAACCTTTCACATTGGTTAATGTTAGAAAGTCCGACCCAGAAGCTTAAGTTGATAGGTGGCAGTTAATATCATCATTTGGTTAGTTTTGGTGAGAATTGCCAAGTAAGAGATGATTGTAATCCATCTCTATTTTAAGTTTGATATTCAAATGTGCACTGGAACGAAGCAAAATCTAGGAAAATCACAAGAAAACATACTGAAAGCACAAAAGATGGAGACAGGAAGAGAAGTCTGATCCACCAAGTTAGTTTATCGAATGAGAGAAATTCAGAAAAGAGTTAGATTGAATCAGGAACAGGACCAAAAAATGAAGTGGAGAAAATACTTTGCGAAATTAAATTAAGTTTTTCTTCTTCTTTTTTTCCTACACAAGTTGAGATAAGTCAGTTTGATTGGGGATTTGAATCCAGTTCCTTCCCCCTTACCCAGGCCAAGGTTAGGTGAAGCATAGTTTATAGGACATACGAAAGAAGCACGGACAATGTTACTGTTAATGAAAATTTTAGCAATTGAATCTCTTCGGAAAGAAGCTAAGAGGAACGTCAAGATACCCCTCGGTGTCGGGTTGGAGGTGGAGCTGCTGGTGCCACGTGCGATGTGAGAATCTCCTCTTCCAGAGAAAAGTTTCTCATCTTCTTTGGTATGCAAGCTTTTGATCCGCCTTCTACAGGCTCATTGGAGACGTGGCACAAATTGATGTCTTCAAAACCTGGCTGAGTAGCATCTTTTGCAACCCATCTTTTCTCCTCATACCTTATAACAAGCAAGCAGGTTTGTAAACAAAACAGACACAGGAAATCAAATTGTTTTGTTAAATTCATCACTAGGCAGAGCAGGATATATTACTTGATATGAATGAATTTCTGAATCTCACTTCTGTCATATTCTGGTGGAAGTTCTGCTTCCCAGTAATTGTTGGACCTCTTGTTTCCCATACCTATAGCAGCAGTTATACAATATACGGAGTTATAAATATATTTGTATATAAAATCAATGGAAAGCAACTTGACTGCACCATAAACCACAAAGAAAGGCTGAAGGACAAATGGAGATAGTCTATGAATATGATTAACTTAATGAAGAATATATTCGGTTATTTACGAGCTAGCAACGAAAAAAGAGGCATTTCACTGACCACTTGAATTGTAAAAAGTGATGGCCCATTTCAGTTTTACTCTTGCTCCCTGAGAAAATCACGTCATTGTGCTGCTATACATATTTTTTCGAGTTTGACAGGGGGACTCCGACAATGCAATGGAGTACATTGAAAACTGAGTTGACAGCAAATTTTCTTACACTGCATAAAAGCAACCTGTTCTGGTAGCCATGTATCCAAAGTAGTCGATCTCACCTACTTACAAAGAAAACAAGCAAGCCCATCATCACACAATATGCAGTCGTCAGACAGAAGATATGATTAGGACAGGAATATCAACAATAGCATGACAAAGAGAATTTCTGTGTGTTTCCAGAGTTTGAGGTTGGAGTGTACTGCTGCTGCCTGTTGCAGCTTGCAGTATATCCACGTTCAAGCTCCAGATGAAAGATAAGGCTTGAGGAGAATCAAAGGAAGGTAAAGAATTCCATACACTCACAAGGAGGAGCTTATTGAGCACCCACAATAGCAAATGCACAAAGCTTTACAACTAAATGACAAGTACGTATCTAAAATGACTACAGTGTTACTTCCCTAATATTAGAGATGCATTTTCCGAAGCTCAGAGTTTAGGAAAATGATGACTTGGTTCTATAAGACAAGATGGAAGGGAAAAAAGTAACTGCAAAAGAAAAGCGCAGAGGACACCAAATGTCTATCATGAGAATAGAAGCAACCATATCGAATTCTTCATGGATAAACTCTTGTAGATTCTAACCCCTCCTCCCTGCTCCCTCCCATCCCCCCCCCCCCCCCCCCCAAAAAAAAACCAAAAACAAAAAAAAATGAAGAAGAACAACAAGCTTGCTTCTGTTGTCCATCCTAGGGTGGTTTGAAATTTCTTTGTTATTCTTCATAGCGTTGTTTGCTGAACTAGAGCATATCATCAAGTAAACACATCAGTGGAAAAGGAATGGTAGGATAGTACCTTTGAAATATGTACTCCAAGACTCCGATGGATACCGGAACATTGCATGCATATGAAAATTCCTAGATTCACACTTGCCCATCGAGGAGCCCTAAAAAGAGTTTTATTGCATCAAGTAAAAAAGATGTATTTTAAAAGTATTTGATATGTAAATCATACCAGCTAGAATATCATGGCTCAGAATGTGAAGTAAAATGAGGACGTGTGTCAAACTTGGCGAAATGAATAGAAAGCTTATGCACGGATTAAAAAAAAAAATTAGCAGATTGCCAGGTCAAAAGGATATTGGATCAAATGAATTTCTATGCAAATATCAACTAATATCTACAACTGATGGGAAAAAGAATACAAGAAGCAAAAGGTCGAACCTGGGAAATCAAGTACAATATCTTCCATCTAATAGACAGGTTAGAGAGATGTTCAAACAAGTAGACAAGAATCAAGCTCTGTCCATTTAATGTCAGCAATTTCATCAAAGGAGAGTTCTATATAGGTCTATCTAATGTCATAGCAATTGAGATGATTCATGAAAAGAGCTCTTCAGGAAAAGCCCTAACTAAGGTATTCCAAAGCTACTGACATGGGTTGCACATAACTCCCTCTTCTAGCAGCTTTGGCCAGCTAGAAATCCAGTTTACATCAACAAGTATAATATATCTATCAAATCTAGGTTCAATAGGCAACCACAAAGATCCTCTGTCACTTGAACATGTGATATGCTGTATACTAGCGACCAACATGACCTAATGTCCTCATGAAAAGGAGATGGAAGCTCCAACAGTGCATTCAATCTCATCCAAACAATGTTTGTGGTGAAATGAGAGAGAAAAAATCCTTCCATGTTTAAAAAGCAGTCCTGAGAGTTGAGAATGGAAAGGTTGATGAAAGCAAAGCAATTTGCAATATCAAGACTTTAAAAGCACGCAGAAAGATAATGCAATAGTTTCCATCTGAATGCTGTCTAGTTCTAGAAGTGCACGCCCCATGGTTTCAACCTTATGGAAATGAATACTATGAAACTAGTTCAAATTGGTGATCTGGGAATTCAGAGGCTGTTATGTGCTAAATATGTAAATCAACATCCAAGATGAGTGCAGTTTCCTGAGTTTCAAGTAAACTTAAAGACCAAAGATTCAATTCTTTACTAGAGGAAATCTTATGACATACACATCAGAGTTGATATTCATGCTCTAGCAATCTGCACACAATCTTATGGCATACGCATCACAGTCGAAATTGATCGCACGACATACTTGCTCTGGCAATCTGCGCACTCCCTATTTTCTGGAAGTTTGAGAAGACCCTCTAGTATCTGCACGTGACCACAAAGAAATGATATTTTCAGTTGGTAAGATCAACTGAACAGAGTAAGACTCCATTTCTGTAGCTGCACAGAGTAGACCCAAGTCAAGAAACTAAGCTGTTCATATGTAATTCATGGATCCACAATTCATGCGCACTTAGCCTGGAAAGAAAGCTAAAAGTAGTCAATTGGCCCAGGGCGACAAATCCTTTGGATTAAAGATAACACCAACTTTGATAACATCATCTCATTTCTTCTTCATAAGGATCAACCACACCGTTCTGTTGATCCTCTAATATAACACTAGCTGATAAAAGACTAGAAGTGATCACTCCCTTGACACCCGGCACTCAAAGGCTACTGTACCTCCTAGACACATTGACCATCCACGATAAAATGGCGCTAACAGAAGTGACACCCCTAACTTCCTTAACAACTTAAATTCAACTGAGATGTATCATATCTAGCAGAACTGACTTTGTGTTCGCTATGCTATGGGGGACCTCATATCCACAAAACAAGCGTCAGCAACTCCAATCACGCATATGCCTTCAAACAAAACCAGGAGAAGCCATAGTTGTTGTGGAGCTTCCCAAATGTAGAACTCGAAATTGGGAACGCGGGAAGTATCTCCATCTTTTTTAAGCTGCTAAACCTAGCTCCCAAAGACCAGATGGAATAAATCAAAACAAGCAAGGACATTTTGGCTAGCAGGATATTGGACATCATACATTTTGGACAGACAAAAAACAACCTACTGTACATTTCATCACGTAATCGAAAGAATTGCAGCGAAGCGCGACAATGCCAATAAAATTCGGGCTTCGACTATTCTTGTGGCTTGTTCCATGGAGTCATTTTAATACGATACAACATCTTAGACGAAAATGACGAATCACACTAGCAAATCAAAGGTTTCTCTCCATCCTTCTCCCAACTCTCTCTCTCTCTCTCTCTCTCACGCCAAAGTACAATGGCTTGGCCTCGGCAACGGTCGAAAACATGTGCAATTGCTCAGGATGAATACCGATGCGAAAGACGAAAACCACGGGAAAGCAAAGCATCGGAGGAACCGATTAAGGAATGGAGAGGGGTGGTGGGTCTTAAGCGACCTTGGTGTGCCTGGCGTGGACTTCCTTGGTGACCAATGCCTTGTCGTTCATCGTTCGGTCGTCCGGGCTGCTTCCTATTCACCTCTCTTCGGCGATCGGATCCAATCACTCACAGAAAAAAGGAAGGCCAATGATGGAGATTCGAGATTCATCCCCTCCGCAAGAGAGAGGAGGAGGAGGAGGAGCAAGCGAGCGAGAGATCGAACCGGATCCCCCCACGGAAAGAGGAGGAGAGAGAGAGAGAGAGGAAGTCTCTCTCTAGACTTGTGTCTGTGGATGAACAGAATGAGAGGGGAAAGAGACGGTTAAGGGTGCCCTGGAAAGGTGGCGGCCTTGCCAGCTCCCTAACTATTTCTCATTCTTCCTGGCGAGCGACGCGTCCTTTTGGCGGGAACCCCATCGTCAAATCTCTCTCTCTCTCTCTCTCTTCCGACGTCAAACAGAGTGGCTTGGAAACAATGCTAAAAAAATCCGAGTTCGTGCCTTGTGCCGAATGGTTGGTTTGAACTTATGAGCACCACCCACGACAAATATCCAAAAGTCGATGTCGACATTCCTACCGTCGCGGCTTCATTGGAAATCCTCACAATCAAAAAATCTCTTTTTACAAGCGGGATTCGCAATTGGACAATGTAGCATGAGTTTCTTCACAACATGAAAAAAAAAATAAAAAACAAATAAAAACTCATAATCTCTTAAGAAATAGGTAATCCGTGGAACCAACCCCTCCATTGAGAAAGGAGCACGCATCATACGTGCAAAAGACTTTTTGAGATGCTGATTTTTTTTGGTCAATCTTACGACTTGATGGGTTACAAAGGAAAAATATCATCCGCGCTTATTTCATAGCGGCCGTGTCTTGACCTTTGTGCGCGCGCGTGGCCGTAACGGTCAGGACGGCCTTTGGGCGCGTGTGCGTCACCACCATGCGGTGGTTGCCTGAAAAATGCTCGGTGATTAATCGAAAATGCGGTGAGCGTGGATCGAACACGCGACCTTCAGATCTTCAGTCTGACGCTCTCCCAACTGAGCTATCCCCGCTTGATGGTCGGTCAATCACATTATATATTGATATTAGCAACACAACAGCAGCCCCGATTTTTTTTTTTTCGCTTGATAGAACCCATTAATATGTCTACTAAAGAAAAAAAAATTTATACTGAGTGCTAACCTAAAATTAAGTTTGTCAAATGCCAAACAAAAATAAATAGAGTAAACACGAATTTTGACATAAAAAAAAAAAGTTATTCCCTCTGTGTGCGTTTAGAAAAAGAAACATAAATGGTGAGATTATCCATCGTACTAGTGTTTTTCTCATAAAGTCACAGTGAAATGAATTTATATAAATAATTTTATCCATGTATGATTTTTTATCGTACCAAATCCCATCCATCGAATCATTTTTTCGAAAAAGACGAGACATCTAAGTTATACAAGTAAAGAGATCTATTCATTGATAAGAAAAAAAATTTGACCAATTGTCCCTCCTCTACGTTCTTGACCACTCGTCTTTGTCTCAATATAGTCTGTGGGAAAAAAAAAAAAAGTTTGTGACGCTAAAATGGTAATGGTCACATTATAAGGTATTGTTAAAAGATCATCAATTCCTAATGAAATGGATGTCGCAGTGGCTTGCTAGAAACCCAAAGTCTTTAATTGATCCAAAATGTGAAGGAATGGACGGGGTGTAGGCTTCATAATGAATGCAAACCCCCCTGCAACCTTCTAGATATGAGATCCCGGGCCTTTTGCTCTTATAACGCACATGGTGGCTGCCCATTCGTCCAAGCCTAGGAATCTACTGGACATCTCAACGGTGGGAAAGGTGTTTCTAGTCTGGTTTCCTCCCGCTTCTTTCTATTACCTTAAAAAAGGAAGGGCACTCAATAAACCGCCTTCACTGGCCAACTACCCATACATAAGAGAATGGTAGTTGTCATTGGTTCTTTTCTTTTTTTTATTTCTTTTTTTTTTATTCCTTTCGATCATTCCTTAAGTCTCATAAGTTTGATCATGTGGAGGATCTACTATGACATAGTTATGAGGCACGCAATAGACCCCGTTCATCTTCTACAACATTTTTTGAGCTTTGAATTGTTGCAAAAATCATTTTACGTGCATTCCCAAATCAACAAGTCTATCGATCAGTTCAGTTTACCGAATAGTTATCAAGTAAAGAGAGTGGGTTTTTTTCAACCAAATGGGGCTCTCTCTCTTACCGCCCCCCCCAAATCTGAAAGATTCTATGGTAATTGCAAGAAGGCAGGCAATTGATAGGTGTGTGGAATTAGTTGAGGCAAGGGAGAAAGAAGTAGTCCCATTTTCTCTAGTAACCTGCCGCCGATCATATAGAGTGCTCCGCCTGCCATTCCACTTAAGCTGTACAAGAAAGGCCCAAAGCCAATATTAGGAAACAATAAAGCTTGATAGGGTCTTTTTGTTCAAGTGCAGGTAGTCTGCATTTTCACAAACATGTCTATTTCATTCTATAGAATCAAAGTGTCATCTTTTTATTATATTATTATTCTTTCTTTCCTTATTTTTTCCTATTATTATTCTATTACATGGATCAGGAGCAATTAAAAAAGCCAAACCCAATACGGTATCAATATCTCTTTGAATTCCTTGGAAGAATAACTAGAAAAATGAAGAAATATAGTGATAATTTGCCCATGAGTAAGTATTTCATAGTAGCCTCATTAGACTATACATCTTTCTTGATATATCCAGATAATAGGTGACTTCCTCACCCCTTATCGGCAAAATGATCAATCATACACCAATGGAGTATATTGAAGATTTGCTGGTAAGAAAGGTGGTCATACAATCCGTTTTCGTCGAACCTTTTTGTATTATTTATCTAGTATAAGCTGTCAATGTTTTCTAATGGATTATCTGATAAGAGAAAAGCTCAAATTAACCAATTAAATTCGACTTTGTTTTCTCATGCAGTATATATAAATTAAATTTCTAGTGAATGATCCGATGACAGAAAGCTCAATTTAATGGATTAAATTTGACTTTTGACCAAAAAAAATTGAATTCGACCTTGTTTTCTAATGGAATATGTGTAGATTAAATTTCTAATGAATGATTCGATGACATAAAGCTCGACTTAATCGATTAAATTTGAATTTTGACAAAAAAAATTAAATTCGACTTCGTTTTCTGATGAAATATATCTAAGTCGAATTTATTTAGTGATTGTCCACATATAGAAATGATAATCTCTTTTTTTAAGCAGGGCAGTTACTAATATATTTTTTGATGAAGAAATTAAGAATCCCTTCCTAATTAATAAATTCTTTTTTCTTAGAAGAAATTGGCTTTGTCGGGTTCAACTTGGGCGAGCGTTGGAACATTCTAGTCGCCACCAACCCAAGCCAATACACCTCCCGTCCTCGTTCCTGTTCACCGGCGCGTCGCCATCCGCTGATTCTCTCTCTGATATTTATCGCTCTCGTCCGGAACCGGCGCCCCCTCTCTCTACAATCTCTCTCCTCATGGCATCGTCTGAGGGCAGAACCGGCGGCGGCGGCGGCGTGGGCGGCCCGCAGGTCTATTTCTGTCACCGGTGCAACCGCACGGTCTCGATCAACCCGTCCCCGACCTCTGATCTCCTCTGCCCAGACTGCAACGACAGTTTCCTAGAAGAGTACGAGAGGCCCGACGTTAGCCCTATGCTCAATCCCTTCTTCCCATTCGACTTCTTCGGTGGCGGCTCCGCCGGTTCGGGCGGCAGCGTAAGTTTCAGTTCCGGCGCCGGATTTCCCTTGACCTTCACGCCCTCCACCGGCAGCACCGGAGGCGGAGGAATAGGAGGAATGGATGATTTTGCGGCCCTCCTCGAGGGCGCCGCGGCCTTCAACGAGAGCAATAACAACAACAACCCGGACGGGTTCAATCCCTTCCTCTTCCTCCACAACTACGTCCAAACCCTAAGAGCCGGTGGTACCAATATTCAGTTCGTCATTGACAACAACAATTCCGGCGATGGCGGCTCCCTCCGCATTCCCGGAAACATCAATCTTGGCGACTACTTTATTGGCTCTAATCTTGAGGAACTAATCCAGCAGCTGGCGGAGAATGATCCCAATCGCTACGGCACACCCCCTGCCTCGAAGTCCGCAATTAATGGACTTCCAGACGTCAACATCACCGAGGAATTGCTCGCCTTAGACAATTCGCAATGCGCGGTCTGCAAGGACATGTTTGAGCTTGGTGAAGAGGCAAAGCAAATGCCTTGTAAGCATATATACCATTCTGATTGCATTTTGCCGTGGTTGGAATTGCACAATACTTGTCCCGTTTGTAGATATGAATTACCCACTGGTGATCCTGATTATGAGCAAAAGAATAGGGGTCCCCAGGCCCAGCAAGTTTCTGGTAATCGGGGGCAATCTGATGGGTCCAGTGACTTGTCCGGTGCTCCCGCATCTGGAGACAATTCTCAGACGCCACGGACAATGGAGCGGCGATTCAGGATTTCGTTGCCATTTCCCTGGCCGTTTAGGACATTTGGCTCTCCTGCAGAGACAAGTGATAGTGCAAGTGGGAGTGGTAATAATAATGGAAACAACGATGGGAATTCAAATGCTGGGGATGGTGTAAATCGGAACTTTGAATCGGAAACCAGACAGGAAGATCTTGATTGAGGAACCTGTGGTGCTTGTCATCATAGAACGAGTGAGTTGTGTTTCAACTTTGTTTGGTTTGTCTGATTCATGCTTTTATCGGATATACTTCACTATTTTTTTTATTTTTTTGGACAACACAAACTTGCAGTAATTCAGTGTATTGTTTTGCCCCTTCTAAAGCTTAGATAACAGATAAGTAGACATTCATAACTGTAATAGCCAGGGAGTCGCATAATAAAGGGTGATGTTCTTGCTGGTGTTGTATGCATCTTCATGCAAGTGAACCTTGTGGATTTATGTTTAAATTCTATCCAAATTGATTATAGTTGCGTCATAACCTTCAGCTTCTGTTTTCTTCTTGTCATATAATCTGGCGACGGCTTTTTCAGTGAACTTTTAATTGGGGACATTCGTTTGGTTGATTGCTGTGGAAGTTTTTCTATGATAGCTCACATTCATGAGACATTCGTTTGGTTGATTGCTGTGGAAGTTTTTCTATTACGGCTCACATTCATTTTGGTAAGAGCAAGGCATGCAATAATCTTGTGGAGTTCATAGTTTTTGCTTTCACTTTGTACTAAATGTGAGTTCAATCAGTTCATGGACCGTGCCCTCTTTTAAACCAAGATAATTAGTATTTTCCCTTGTGTAAAAGTATTCTCTTTTATCAGACTGATATTGAAGTGGCTGCTCCGTTTTCAAATTATATGTATTATCAGCAGACCTCTCTGTTATGAACGGTATTGCTACTTAAAATTATTTGAGGATCAAACTGGATATTGTGTATTTGGTTCATGCAGTTGTTCCGGTCAACAATTAGCATAAGTGCAGGTTATAATAATTGTTTCTTCATCTAGAATAGGGCTACAAAATAGTCGAGTAGTCAAAATGAGAGGATTCAGAATACACAATTAGGCTTGGATGACTACTATGATGGCATTACTAGCTAGTCAATGGATGTTCTTGTAGCTGATTAAACATTTTATATGTGTGGGGACTTGATGTTCTAGTTGTAACTTCTTGCTCAGGCAAAAAGAAAGGCTGGGAAAGAAAAAAATGTTTAATAGAGGATGAATTTGATTTTTTGCCTTTGGTGGATGAAGAATTTTGTGGAAAGAACTCTGAAATGTAGTGAAAATTCTTGCCGCTGACAGATGAAGTAGAGGTGTAGGTGATAATATCTCATATAGGCACTATTATGATGACCGTGACTAGATGAAGGCTCTACCGAACCGTCTAATAATCTCTCATCGTGAAACCTTGAGAAACGAATGAGCTCCTTCTTTATTTCAATTGCTGCCTCTGATCCATGCGGTGCTCCAGTTTGCAGATGCCTCTTGCTTTTTAAGACTTATCAAGCTGGCATCCTTTCTACAGAGGGGATAAAGGACTTTTGATAATGGGAGCTAAAAGATGGAAAAGGAACAACATTGGGAGCTAGTAGTTTGGTAGGTCAATGTTTAATGCATGATGTTCTAGAAATAGTAGTACACTAAATCCTTGTGTTTTGGTCCAAAATGTCAAGGAGAAAGTTTATTAAAAAAGCTTACCACAAGCTTTACTATAGTAGAGATTGGAAGTGGCAGAACTGTAGGATTAAAAGAATTTGTGGGGGAAGATGATAGGCAGCTTTTGTATTGTCTTCTCTGGGCACTTTCCTCGTATTTTGTGGAAAAGATGTGCCAATTCTTTCATTGTTTTTTCCAACAGGAGACTCTATGTGCCAATTCTTGCATTGTTTTTTCCAACAAGAGAGACTATGTGTCACTGGAGAAAGAAAGGCCTCTTGTGTCCACAACAGAGTCGGTGTCCCTTTTCACTCTGTAGATGTACTGATTAAGTTAAGACTGCTGTCAGCATCATCTTCTTAGTAATTGAGATATGAATCAAAGGAGTTAGGCTTGGTGTGGTCCCTTTGGTACCAGAATCTTTTTCCTTTCTGTGCTTATCTTGCTATGGTTCCTCCAATTGCCCTATTAAATTGTCTCAGCTTAGGCCTTCTATACCTTGCATGCTAATTATCTTGCAACCATGTGTCCCTCTCTCTGGGAGGGAAAGCAATTGAGTATGTTAGTCTTCTTTCTACTAGCTTTCATTTTCAGGGGATGCTCTGATTGTATGTATTTTATTTATTGTGATTACTCTGATAGTCTTCTCGTTTTACGTTCTGCGTTGGTTCATACGCACCGTTGTTTCGTGAAATATGAATGATTTGAAAAACATCTTCCTAAATATAATCGCTTGTATCGCTGTAAAAATGAACAAATGAAATAAATTTCATCATCCGCGGAAATGTTTAGATATACATTGTCATCCATAATGAAACATCTTTTATTGACTAATTATTTCAAGCGGTGTAACGGCCATTTTTAGGATTTTTTTTTTTTTGCAAAGCATTCATTTTCCACAAAACAAACGGAGCATTAGTTTTATGTCGATTTTCACAGTTTCTTCTTTTCTTAGCATACGGTTTAGTCGTAATTTTCAACAAAGAATGTGATCATGGCATGTCAACACTTATGGAGAACTTTTGTTGAAGGAGTTATTTAGGATCAAGAACACTTCTAGGGAGCAAGGGTCAGCTTACAACTTCTTCATTAGTTTGATGTCCATGTCTTGTGTAACTTGTACTCTTTTGCTTTATCTTAATGGAAGTTCATATTCTTCTGAAACCTTTGTGATAAAATGTGGAAGTTTGATCGATTGGCACTTTGTCCATATATGACACCAATACAGTGACTGAAATTAGCATCCCATTGCTTTCTGACTGTCGACAGCTAAGTTGGCAGACCTCAGATATGCGAATAATTGTTTGAACTAATGTGTATTTCTTTAGACAATTGTTGAATAGATCAAATAGGCAGAGATAAAAGAAAGTTGTCTAGGGAACTTTTGTCTAGCTCTAAATGCTAGCCCACACAAGGATTTTACTATGAATCCAAATTAGAGTGACTCGTAGAAATATCCTTGGAGAGTTGACGTTGCAACTTGCTCTATCTTCATCTTGGGTTTAGTTGCTGGATTGAAACTCAAGCACCATGAAAACTAGTGCAATTCTGGGGGGAGAAATGACTTCTCTATTGGGATGCTAATAAACCATCCTCATAAACTGATATATGAGGTTTTGCTCTTGTACCATCATATCCAGCATTGAAATTTTGCTTATTGGCATAATTACTGGACAAACGGAAAAAGTAATGCGTTGGTGGAATGATCTTCAAATGGTTGACTTCTGTTCTCCTTTGTTGGAGATACAGATGCGTAAGGAAAACATACAGTGGGTAGGAGTGATCACTGAACCTCGAATTAGGAATAGCTCTGGAACTGGATGTGTAATTAAGCTCGACTAAAAGGAGGGGCTGGATGGTTTGAAGCTTTAGGCAGATGTTTCTGTTTTATTGTTGGAAGGCATTCTATATGATAAGTACTTTATGATCAGAAAGACGAAAAACATGTTATAGAGAGATAGATAGAGAGAGAGAGAATGTGTAACCAAACTGTACGCTTGTGGGCACTGTAGGTTTGTCATGGATTTGCAACATTGGGTATGACTTCTGTTTCAACACTCTTTTGCAGGGAAGCATCTTTGGCAGGGGAAATTCAGCTTCGGACCTGTGTCTATTCCCTAGTTAAAATGCCCCTCCAGGTGACAGGTGTATTGAATACATTCATAGGCGAACCGCTATCTCCATCAGAACGTTGGGAGGTTTTTTTTTTTTTTTTTGTCGTCCTGTTGATATACTATACTTTTGTTTGGGTGTCATTTGTTTCCAGTACTACGAATGTTTCTGATCTGGGAAGATGTATACCCTAGCATACATATGTTCAATGCGTCATTTTAATTCAATTTGAGCTAATTACCGTCTTGAAAAGATTTGCTCCTGTTGGAACTCTCTTTTTGCTGTCTCCTGGTGCAAGAATCGACAGAGTTACCTGAGAAAGGCATTGGCATGGTCTTATCCTCTATCCAAATGCTAGAATCTCTGTGTCGGAAGATGTTGAGTTCGTGCTATATGTTCATTAATCATTATTCTCCCCAAGGATTTATGAGCAGTATATTATCTTGTCCGGGGTTCTGCGCTTCCCGGTACTGCACATTCATGCATTTCCAAATATTTATAGTACTGCATTCCACTCGGCGGCGGCCCAGGTACTGCATTATGGGTGGTAAGACATAGGTTAATGCATCTTGGGTTAAACATTTCACCGACGCCACTGTTGCATTACGAGCTTTTACTGATCCCAGGTATGGTAGTACAGTAGGCTGTTAACGTTCTCCATCTTCAGATCCGAACGAACATTGACATGTAATGCGATAGCATTCGAAGCCAAGGAGGACGCGCTCGGCGGAAGAATTCCAAAAGCGGAGGACAGCAGGACGTCTCGGTAGCGCCCCACTGTTGGAACTCTTGGAAGCAAAAGGGTTGACAACCTGCTATAAGAGCTGCATCGAGTCTGTCCTTTACCGGTAATACCCAAACTAGGAGTCGAAATTCGAGTTAGATAACTCGACCGGTGAAAAATCCGACTTTAAGTCCGGCATTTAAGAGAGGGAGAAATTGATGTCGACGATGATTCGATACCCACACATATTAGCTCGGTCTTACTCGCTCCTAACTTTCGTTGAAAAAGAAAACGCAAGTACCTTCCATAACTCGATGCGTTTATGTCGGCTTTTGATTTGTGCGCTTTGCCGAACACCTAAATGCTCGGGGGAATTCCTTTCCGATTCTCTGCAAATCAAGGAGAGTTCGGCGAGCCGAGTTGGTGTTCAATGTCGGGAGGAAATTGCAGGTGAGCCTTCTCTATTGGCCGGTCGAAGATTCTGCAGTCTCCGAATTTGACCGGGAGAATTTCCCTGGGGCTTTTGACACTTCATTGGAAATGCGTAACTCGTTTCCCCAGATCGGGTCCGCATGATTGACGGACGAAAGGCAAATGCTAATTTTAAATAGTTGAGAATTTTCTTACCAAGAAAAAGTATACTTGATTTTTCGTGTCATTTTTCAGTTGTCGTAATCCATAAATGCATGGACTTTTCTCCAAGTGTACTTTCTATCATATATTCCCATTTAATTTAATTGCAAGGTTTAACTCGCGGATAGGAAAATAAACATAAAGAGAAAGGATTTTGAAAGCTGTAATTTGGTTAAATTAACGAGAAATTATTAATTATGCCTATGTCACCTAGTGTAGAACTCATTATTTGACTTTTTTTAGGTCAAATAAGAGAATCCACCCTTATTTTACAAAAAAAAGAAGAAAAGCATGAACTTGAATTAGCTCATATGTTTGGATTTGTCTGCTTGATGTTTGTCTTGCATTTGGGTGTTAGCCAGACCAAATCCCAAAATAATATCGAGGTCAAAAGAGCGATCGCGGGGAACAGGCCCCGGGAAAGCATCGCTCGCCCCCGGGACGCGTCTCCGCTAATCATCACCTAACGTGAGCACCGACGCGTACCAAAAAAATTAAATCAAAAGTAAAGTAAAAAATGAAAATTCTGTGGGCCCATATCTATTCCCCACTCTTTCTTTTTTTTTTTTCACTTTAAATTTTGACAAAAAATCCATAAATTTTCCTGCCGAAGGAATATGCGATTTGCCGCAGTTAAAATTCACACCAAAGCTCAAACGGACGAACTCCGCATTTAATCATTCATTGATTCTCCTTCTTGTCGGTGCTGTTCTAGTGTGAGAGAGAGAGAGAGAGAGAGAGAGAGAGAGAGGTGGCTTCGCTTTCACTTCGCTCTTCGCTGCCACGCTTCCCTCGTAGCCTTTTTTCCGCTTCAGTAGGTACGCGTTCATTTTTCATTGATCTGGAGGGGAGATCGATTCGATCCGGGAGGGGGGGGGGGAGGAGGAGCATTCGCGGTCGGATCCGGAGATGTCCCCTTCCAATCGCGCCGCCAACGGCTCGGAAGGAGCCGGAGCTGCTAATGGCCGCAATTACCTGGAGCACGAGGTGACGAAGATGGACACTCTCGCCGGGATCGCCATTAAATACGGCGTCGAGGTTTGTTCGCTTTCTATTTGTGGTCCACGCGCTTCGTTTCTGTGTGCGCTTGCGAGTTACTCTGGATCTTGTGTGATGAGGAATGAGGATTGGGTTGCTCCTGTGGAGGAGATAGTTCGATTGGACTTTGTGGCCTGGATTCCGAAGCGAACAGATTGAAGCTTGATTTTGGTTGTTGTGCGCTTTTTCCCAAAGAGAAGGGGTGGCATTTGTTGCTTTGCTGTTGTGACGAGTGAAGAGCACCTTTTCCAGAGTTCGTTGGTATACTTTTGTGTTTTGCTCCGGGATGAGTAAAGGTTGCTGTAGGACTTACTTTGACTACTATGTCAGAATGCTAGAATAGCTAGTTCCAATACGCTGTCCTGTAATCCGCTCAGATATGCCTGTGATAGTCTCGTTGTGCTTCTAGGGTCAGAAACTAATGTGGCAAGCCAGTGAGGTTTTTTCCTGTGTTGGTTAGATTTACCATAGAACATAGTTCTGCATTTGTTACTATCGAGTGTATTGCACTTCTCCAGAGATAACATCCTTATAGTCAAGAGTAGCTCCTTTTGCATTCCTCCTCATGGGATTAGGTCACCAGAACAAGTGTTCCCATCTCAGAGTTGTGATATAGCTAAAGTGACGTGTGTCATTTAATGTGATTCACTCAAGGTTATCTTGCTCTTCTAATGGCTTTTGTTTTTCTGCATAGGTCGCAGATATAAAAAGGATGAATGGGTTAGCCAATGATCTTCAAATGTTTGCCCTGAAGACATTGCGGATACCATTACCAGGAAGACATCCACCTTCTGCCATACCGTCTGATGGTTCTGGTTCTTCAAGGTATTGTGCCACTGATGCTTTGTTATAATAAGGACATTTTATGAAGACAAGACTTGCATTCCGAAGCAAAGACGGCAAAATACCTATGTTTGTTGGTTTTTGATAGCGTCCCTATTCTTGTAATTATAGCATTGTGGATATTATCTGCCTATCAGCATTTAGGGGTCAAAACCTTAAAAGACAAGGATAACCACAGTAGTTGGATACCTGACAAGCCTTTTTTTAACAAAGAAAATACTTGGTCATTTAATGAGTACCTTAATGCGCACTTGTTAAGGTCACCGTAGAAATAATGACTCGATTTATATGCGTTTAGTACAACGTGCCCTAGGAACAAACCATTAGATGTAAGTACTAAGTTATACTTATGTAGGTACATAGCAAAGTGCTTTAAGGGCACTATCACCAAAGTCTTCAAATGTAGCTACAGCACTACTAACTATAAAATGAGAGTCTGCCATGTGCTCTAGAAGATATCCCTTTGAACCTTCTCCGTGGGAGATGTCCTACCTTTCTCAGAAAGAAATATGCACATGGCCTCAAAGATGCAGAGCTAGTACTTAACGATCTCTAATCCCCTAGATTTCCTTGGAGCTTATAATTGCTGCCATTCCCTTTTAACACCACACAGTCTCAAAGTTATGCACATTTGAGTGTTTAAAGAGCAGCTAAAGTGCTAAGCTGGCAACTTGATCCCCGATGAGTGGGCCTGGTGGTAGCAAAAGTTAAAATATTGTGCTTCTGTGAAGCCAAATTGACCAGAAAACAATTAAACTAAAGGAAAAAATTCTTCTGTCCTGTTTTGCAATATTTCCAAGAAACAAGAGTTGAATCCACTGAAATTTGATGAAATCCTCTGTTTCCAAATTTCCTTCTGAATTTCAGTCCTACTGAAGTATTCTTTTCACTGGGCAACTTGATCCCCGATGAGTGGCCTTGGTGGTAGCAAAGTTAAATTATTGTGCTTCCGTGAAGCCAAATTGGCCAGAAAACATCAAACTGAAAGGAAAAAAATTCTTCCTGTCCTGTTTTTGCGAAGACTTGGAGAGCAATTCCCTGGTACAAATATTTTCGCAAGAAACAAGAGCTGAATCCACTAAAGTTGATGAAAACCGCCGTTTCCCAAATTCCTTCTGAATTTCATTCCTACAGAAGTATTCATTTCATTGCCATTGATATTATTTCTATTAAGAACCACTTTCCTGGTGAAAGTTGGTGTACTTACTAATTGCTGCTTATCAACTTCTTCTTGTGCTTGTCCTACTCATTGTGGCTGTGTGTAAAGAGCAGAGTTGTGAGGGAGAATCTTGTTT
>JAGVVM010004399.1:0-28862 GCA_019149425.1 Psidium friedrichsthalianum
AACCCTCCCTCCCCTACTCCCCATATCTTCCCCCCTCCACTCTCCCTCCCTACGGGCAAAATAAAAACAGAGTATGGGTACCCAATTAGTACTACATGACAAAAGAACCAAATGAAATGATAAAGAAAAAGAAGTCCCCACTATATTCGCAAAAAAAAACTGCCTGCAATACAGGTCTGATGATGACTCCGGGTATAGAGCTCATTCGGCATCTACATGCTAAAACCATTGAAGATATCTTGTACACGAGAATGTCCGGTGCTTTAGTGATGGAGGACGAGAACTTGAGAACCTTAAACCTGAAAAATAAACCCAGGGCAGGGAAAATGACACAATCACAATGTGAATCTAGGGGTATATAGGCCTTGAAAAGAATATAGCTAGAGCTTCTCCTAAAACCTAAATAAGATTTTGCTGTCGAGCAATCATCATACATAGGATTATGTTAAATGTGGACATTTGACTAATATAGAGATATGTAGTACTTTGAACTGCGAACATGTCATGGATAACGAAACAGGTGCTTCAGTTTTTGTGAGGTATTTGATGCATTTTGTGAACAATTTGAAACAATGAAGCATCGGCATTACCAAGAACCTCTAAGAGTTTGCCACCCTTTTTCCCCAGTTAGAAGAGAATACTAATTGCGAATCCAATTAAAAAACAACAGCGTTTATGGAAGAGCATGAGGATGAAGCACCAAAAAAGCTATCTGAATACAGCTTAAAAAATACAGCAAAAAGGCAGAGAGCAGGCGTTCAAAAATTATCTGATTATAGCAACTAGAAAGTGAGCCTTCTCCTCCGACTAGTCTTCTGATGAACATATGAAATTTGCAGTAGGCTCAGTAGTAAGTGATCTTAGGTCATCTGCTTTGCAGTGGATGCATCTTAAACTTGGTGACATGAAGCAATCAGATCACCTTATTCAACTAGCATCATTTTCCTGACATGTCACCCACAATGATTGGGAGCATCCTCTCTCTTTTCCTGGACACGATGCTCAACCTCCAGGGGAGAGGATCTGAGTAAAATGACACATACCATCGTGTGACCAGAATCTCCAAAAGCTAGGCGAGTGGTAGAAAGAATTCTACAAAAAAGGGGGACCAAGGCCTTTTTTTTATTCTTAGAGTCTTGGCGCGATATTTCAGCTTGAACAAATTGTACAAAAACTTTCTCCTAATGCCACCCAAAGGTACGTCGGCATAGAATAACATCAAAAAGGAATTGATCAGATAAATTCATTTTCACTGAGCCTTACTCTTCTTGTCAAAGATACTCAAAACTCAAAAACAATATAAAAAGAATGACTAAAACCACCACTTATATTTAGCGTCAAAATTCTACAAGCAACAAATTAACAAATCATGCTATATTAGTCAAGTCACAAAGGAAGGCAAAGGTATCATGTATCTCTATGCTATGAACTAAAGAAAACAATGATTAGCAGAAAAGTAAACAACTTAAGTTATGATAACTTTAGTAAATATTACTTGCCAATCCAAGTGACAATAGTACTTGGCACTGTCAAGAGTAGGACCAATCTTGTTAACAAATGTCCCCAAAAAGAAGACGGATGAAACAGACCATCCTGCATTGGACATCCATAAATTTCAAAGCTTGAGTCAATGTTGACACTACTTAAAATTGGAGAAATATATATGAAGCTATGATCCCCATTGCAATGCTCATCCAGAATCAAGGTCAATGTTTGGACAACAGCCAAAACAAAATCTAAAAATCTGAATCTCGTTTCAAACAAACAATCACTATTATATCATACATACAACCAGCACAAAGACGAACACTACATCCAGCATATTCTCACAACAATGTCAAGGTGTCAATATATTTCTATTAGGAGTATTCCACAATAAACCAAGCAGGCTCAGGAGGGAAAGTCTCAAGATTAATTTGAAGATAAAGTTCCCATCGCCCAGTTCTGCCAAAATCCCGGCCTGGGGCCAAACATGCTTATAGTCTGATCGTGACATGGGTACGACCTTACAGTCGCTCATAATTGGTACTCCGTAAAGCGACCTTCTTGCAGTGACAGAAATGGCTCCACTGCAGGCAATGGTGCGCTGTTTTGAAGGACACTTGGCTTACTCGGATTCTTGGATTTTCTCTCTTTTGGTAAGTGTATGGCTGGCTATCGTCATCATCCAAATAGTCTTCAACTTCTCAAGAAACTCCATGGTGCTATGTGAGGTTGTTTAGACAAATGAAACAAGTGTCAAGCTTACCACCAACAGTATCTTCTTATCCATGAAAGATTTCGGAGACTATGGCATCTAATACCTATAAACACAACAACAAAACATTAAGTTTTACCCACAAAATGGGTCACCTAAAAGCCAACCCTCATACAAAATTTCTAGCCAACTCGATAAAGGATAGAGCACCCCCACGTCCAATTGATTATTTGCTCAACCATAATGCTGCCCCAGAACCATTATCAATGAAATGAAATAGAGATGACATTCCGAACTAGATAAAGTATTGAGAGATTCAATGAAGCACCTGCCCATTCTGAATACCACATGTCAACACAAAGAAGCCATGTCTAGAGGCATCAACACCATGCACTAGAACACTATTAATGCGCAGGTTGGAAAAAAGCTTTCTTCAACATCCTACTACAAAGACACTTTCTAGCAGCCACTTTGATCATAGCGAGCATGACACCTAAAAAGACAAGCATTGTTGTCTAACTACTGATACTCCTCAAGATTAACGAGAAAAGTGGGCAAGCACATAGGCACATTTAACAGAACAACTCGATCTTCGAAGCTACATTGACAGAGGCTCTCCTAAGCAATTCATCAAACAACTAAAATGCATTGGTGAGTAAGTGCCTAAAAGCCCCTAATATTCGAATAAGGTTACAATTCCGTTCAAACCTAGTCAAACATTCTTAGAAAGACCAACTTCATATGAGCCTATATAGAACTCGAAGAACGCAAATTTCTTCCTTCAGACACCGGCTTCAGGTAGACATGATTAGGCACATAGATTTACCTGTCTTATTGAATCTGGAGTGGATCGTTTTAAGTCGATGAGGTTCGGATGGTGGTATTAAGGTCGCCCTCCCAACGCCCTTCATTATCTCCGTAGGAGAGGAGTACTTTATCTAGTTTTGGTGTCCTCAACGCACCCTTGCAGAATATATGCATGTTCGGGCACCGCGTGATGACAACTTGCACTAATGATGGGAACTTGAAGACGCAATTCACGGGGGAGAAGCTCTCAAGGCTTGGTAAACCATCAAGCGTCAACACTTCCAGCTTTGGGAAAGAGATCTCCTCTGTTCCATTTCCATCATCTGTGACCACGTCTTCCATGGCACCACAATTTTTTAAGGTTAGCCAAGTAAGGTGCACCAGAATTGTCACAGCTGAACAAGTCCCCATGTGAACTAAACCAGCGCAGTCTTCTACTTCCAATTGTGTCAGTCTTTGGAATGAAGATGGGGATGGAAATACGATTAATAAACTTGGGCACTGCCAAATGGATAGAAATTGAATCTGTTTAAGGATTTCAGCCATCAAGGAGCCATCTTTCCAGACTTGCCCAGGTTACTCAGTTGATACAGGTCAAGTCGCTTCAGATTTCCAAGTGCCTTCACACTTGCTCCTCCATGTCCAAACACACATTCTGGAAATATATCATCGAAGGAACTACACATCACAAAAAGCCTTTCTAGATTGGGGAATCTCTGTAGAAGGAAGTCAGAGGGAAGAGTATCATTTTCATCATGGTAGCAAGACAAAGCCAGCTCTCTGAGCTTGGCAAAGGTGTAATGTTGCTGCTGCAGCATCGCAACATCTTCCCTCCTAATTGTCAATTCCTCCAACTGCGGAGTAACCTGTGGGAATCCGTTTAATTAGGCCACCAAAAGTCCAATGACTAAAATGTCCTTCTATATTTATAGGGGAAAAAAAAGCCTTGCAGGATTCAGACAAGCAAGCATCAATGACCATTATACAAGGGATGCACGTGAGGGATGATTGCCGTTGGTGGTGTGCCCAGTTCAATCGCAATATGTTTTGGGAATTTGGATATACAAAAGTTGTTAGTTAATGATAGACAATTCACCCATTTCAATTGTCAACTAGTTAAATCCAGGTTAAATAAACACATCTGAATTTCAACAAGTTCGTAGAAAAAAATTGAAACATGAAATTATTTGTTTCAACAAATCATCTAAGTTTTATAGTAAGTAGATGTGTTTCAATAGCATGGTGTTGTATTAATATGTTGCATTTTGTTTTTTAAGCAGCAGTTTTCATAACTATTTTATACTAGATCATGAGTATCGCATCAGTTTGCTATCTTTTTTATGACTCTTGAGAAGAATGCATTCAAACTATAACAATTGACTAGCAATAAAACATCAGGTAAGCTAAGCAACAAACCAAAAGCACATAAACCCACATAAATGGACCTTTTTAGTGTTCCGTAAGGTTCGAAATGGAACCTAATTGTGCGTTGGGATATCACTAATATAACGCTCAAATTAAGGATAGCAATTTCGATAAAAACTTTATTAACTTTACAAGCGTTGGTAAGCCATCAAAATAAACTTTGGTAGATTATTTAAGTAGTTGGTGATCTTGAAAGTATAAAGAAACATAAGTACTTTTCAAGATTTGAGCCGCTCATTGCGAAGACTAGAAGAGATGAGCTGCTCATTCTGAAAAATATGAGCCGAAAATAATTAACGGCAATCAACCTTCAAATTTCTAAGCAATTCAGAGGTGTGGTTAGGTGAGTATTAACAAGCACAAAATGTTTGGCAATTTCAATTTCTTATAGAAAATAACAAAGCTCCGGAAGCTATGCACATGAACCAATGAAGACAACATCAGAGAGCTAGAATTAAAGATGATACCTTTTCAAAAGAAAAGAATGCAGGTTGATTCTCATTGGTCGTTGTACCTTGGCAGCTTTCGAATTCACAAGCAAATGAGAATGGCCTCATCTTGCCACAGTGCATCACACATAATTGCTTCAAGAGTGGCCATGTTGAAGTATGGCTATTCCTAGAAAAGCTCCTCAGTTCCGGCAACCCAATCAACCTCAGCTCGGTCAATTGTGGAAAGAAGAGATCACTTGCATTCATCCCTACTCTGTCTTCCTCCACAATAATTTCCTCCACCCCACAATCCCATACTAGAAGTCCTTCGAGTTGTGCCATACTTCTTGCCACCGAGCTTGAAAATAAACTTTTGAGACTCTCGCACTCCACAACATTCATGCTACGTAAGCATCCAAAGGTAAGACCTCCTCGAGGAAGTCCACTCCATATGTGCTTCATGTTTGGGAGCCGCATCAAAACTAATTCTCTCAATTGAAATGTGCTAGTAGAATAAGCTTCTCTAAAATTGAACTCTAGGACGTGAAATACCACTTCTAAATACCCACAATCGGTCACGATTAACTTCTCTAGGTTTTGAAATCTTGTGAGGATGGTATGAGAAGAAAATATGGATGGAAGTTTCTCGCAATATTCCACCACTAGTGTCTTGAGTTTGGCAAAGGCATTTGAAGCGAGCTCACCAAACCATATCTTCTCCACATTATCCATGTGTGAGATCTTCATGCACTCCATACTAGGAAACTCAACCTGTTATTTTTCATTTTAATTCATTAAAGCCGATTCACAGTCCCCTTCAAAAAATAAGATACTTGAAATTTCAAAAATAAAGAAAAACATGGGAGAAACATTACTAGTATAATAGTAAGAAAAGAAGACCAGATGCATGTTATTTTGTTTTTAGCATGTACCATCCCTTAACATCTATTCTCCTAAATAGATCTTGTCAAATTATTTTGAAAGTAGAAAGCATGATTTTTTTCTAAAATATATCAAAAATTATGCTTGAGCAGTACCATAATGTAAGCTCTCCAATCTGGTTTGTCTTAGATTTGGCTCATTAGAGCACACACATACACAACATCCAATAATATAGTCTCACATTTCTTTGAATCATTCGAAAGTATAGCTTGTGCATTTTAAGGCATTGATTGGGAAAAAAAAAAAAACAGTTAGCACAAAGCAATGCTTCATGGATCTTGCACTTCAAAATTTTCTCCGACAAATTATAGACTCCCTCTTTGGCCCCTCCCCTTGGACTTGCGATGTCTCGCAGGATTATTTTAATCCATTTTTCATATTCACTGTTTTTCCACTGTTGGATTTTCATCTATTGTTTTAGTCCTTTTTCTATTCATATATTTGTAAATTCTCTCATGTAGCAATAGGGAAGCAACACCCTTTTGCGCTTGAGGAAGCTCCATTACAGCATTAATTGCCACGTAGGATTGCAAATACAATACAAGTTTTAGGACTTGAGATATCATTATCCCTTGATCTTAAATTGAATAACATTTAAATTTGAGCCGGCCTCTTTAGCATCGTCTAGGCTATAAATTAGTTAAAGGATGTTAATTGGTGCTTAGCCTCTAAGTAGTATTTGTATTTCAGTTACGGTGTTAATGGAACATTACATTAGTCTAAAATTTGAGAATGAAAGAAAAGTATATAAAGTATTGGAAGCTTATGAAAAAAAATTTAAAATACAGTGTCAATTTGATTATTTTAACAAATTAGAAAATGATAAGTTAGCAGAAGGCACCCCACACACCTTTATATTGTCTAGCTCAAAGCATCAAGGACAAGAAACAAGAGTGGAAAGCATAATATTTTTCTAATATCTGTCTTAGATTTCGCTCATTATAGCACACGCATACACAATAGCCAATATGCTCTCACATTTCTTTGAACCATTTGAAAGAATAGCTTGTGTATCGTAAGGTATTGACGGGGAAAAAAATAACTAATTAGCACAATCCAATGCTTCATTGATCTTGCACTTCAAAATTTTCTCCAACAAATAATAGATTCTCAGGAAAACACGACAAATACCTAAGGAAAAAAAAACAACTAAATCAAAAGATGTGAGAGTAATTCGATATCTCTCTAGTTTCTTCCTCATTTCTAATTATCTGATTTTCCTCAGGTTTTCACAAATGCGAACTTAACTTTCTACACACTTTCGTTTGAAAGTTCAGCCGCCATGCTTGTTGATTTGGAGCCACTCCATGTTTGGTATAATAATCTCTTTGAATATTGTTTCAGTATTTATTAATCTAGTAAGGTCATACTAGCATGACAGTATAACAGTGTAACGGTAGAATGCTAAACATAATATCAGAGGTAAACTAAATATGTTTTTTTGTCATTCATATTACTTGTGGTTGAGATTGCACCGTCATATTATCAGCTTCTCAAATCCCTAGTATATTGAAATTTAAAAAGAGCAAGAGGTTATTAAGATTATTTTGTTTTTCTTTTTGGTAAAGAAGAAACATTTATTAAGATTATTTTGTTGATTGGTATATCAAGTTTAGAAGATTTGGAATATTATCTTTGGATATTATCAACCAAATATTGCGCTAAGGGTTTTGGAAGACTTGAAATCGTATCGAAGTAGGAAAGTTTTCTATTTTATGTTTTTCTTTTCTTGCTAGTAAATCTTCAAGAATGTACTTTTGAGTATATAAATACCCTTTTAAGCTTAATGGAAATACACAACGATTTTTGCTTCAATGTGGTATGACGATTACAATTACGATTATTACGATTCTCATGTTATTTAATAGTTTTGACAAAGATTATTATGTCCGGTGCTCTGCATAGACCGAAGATTTACTGTAGGGAAAAGTTGTTGTATTATCTTACTCACTAGAAGAGCCACCAGAGAAAGGACTTGACTTCTTTTTGGTCAAAGTGGGGGAGATTGATGTATGGCATGATTCTCTAACCACCTTGCTGATTAGTTTCTTTATTTAGTTTATTTATTTGATACTAATAACAGTTTAAGATACTTAACAATGATTAATTTCTCTTATTTTAGATATGCTTACTTCGTTTGAACTCTTATTTTAATTACCTATATATAAGCCAAGATACTAATTTCTTCAGTTTTGAGGTTGACTAATATGTTTACTATTAGGTGTTTCTTCTTCCTCCCCTGAATTTGCTGTATCTCTCTCTCTCTCTCTCTCTCTCTCGTTTTTCCCTCCTTTCTTGCTATCTGATTTCCCTTCAATTCTAAAACCCGCTATGCACTTTCTTTCTGTATCATCAGTTGCTAACACAAGTTTTAAGACTCACAATCATTGCCCTTAATGTTGTGTGGGATGATATTTAAATTTGAGCCAACATCTTCAGCATTGTCTAGACTCTAGATTAGTTAAAAGTTGTCAATTGAAGCTTAGCCTCTCATTAATATCTACATTTTCAGCTACAATATTAAGAAACGTCACAGTAGTCTAAGATTTGAAAAGGATAGGAAAAATAACTTATGAAAAGTTTTGGTATACATTTCGATATGTAAATATTAAAGAAGTAGCTTTGAGATGTTCCTTATTTAAGGTAATAGATTTGTAACAGAAAATGATAAGTAAGCATAAGTGACCCCACAGACCTTACGTTGTCTAGCTCACACCATCCAGGGATAACAAACTAGATGTGTCATTAAAGAAGAACAAGTGCAAACCTTTTCGACGAGTAAAAGGGGTTGCTGCGTCGAAATGCTGTCCTCTAGTTTTCTAAAACTGGCATCTCCAAGAATTACCTCCACAGCTTTACAATCTTCAATAGTGAACTCTTTCAAGGAGGGCCATTTCGAAATATGCTTCCCTTGACAGAAACTTCTGAGTTTTGTCATGTTATGAAGATACAAAGTGACAAGTTGAGGAACTACAATTTTGTTGGCTGCTTCTCCAGGTTTCTCCTCTTCTTTGGCAACAATATACTCCATCTCTCCGCAACCACTGACACCAAGATATTGGAGTTGTCCCAAACTTTTTGCCATAGACATTGTAAAAAGATGTCCTAGACGTGGGCACTTCTCAACTGTCAAAGACTCCACACAGTGACGCAGCCTCTTCCACATGAACGGAGGAATCACATTCATTAGGTTGGGACACTGCTTCACCTCAAGGACCTTTAGACAGCAAAAGGACTCCACAAGGATTTTATCGTTCCATAGTTCTTCTTGTTGAACTCCCTTGATGAGTAGCTCTTCTAACTTTGGAAATGCAACCTAAAAATGTAGAGATATAAAGCAGAAGTGCCCAAATTGCTTTAGGCGAAAGCCTGAAAAACAGAGTAAAATAACAGATGAGATCAATCGGGATATGATACCTTCTCATCAAATAGAGGATGTAACCCATCATGAGTATAACTCGCCAAGCATTGTAAATTTGCATTTATCGACAGTTGCTTTCCTTTGGATGAAGAGAATGTCGTCATTTTGGGGCACCCAGATATCGTCAGTCTTATTAAGGATGGACATCGAATACAATACTTTCCATAAGAGAATGTCCTAAGATTTTGCAAATCCCTGAGAGACAAGGAGGTTAAAAGAGGAAACTCTAAGGTGCCGGTTGTTGATAATTCCTTTGATTCTTCTTCTTGCACATCCATAATCTCCTCCATTAGTGCACACCTCGCTATTTCTATTTCTTTTATCTGCACGAGTGCTTTAGCCATGGAAGAAAAGAAAATTTGCCATGGAAGTAAAAAAACAAAACGTCAGCGTTTCTCACAATTTTGCAACCTTCAGTGCGCCTTAAGTTTTGAAAACATAATGCTCCACTTTGATTCTTGTTCCATATGTGTCCAAACTTGGTTAGTCAGTCAGGTTAATTTGGTAAATCGCGGCAGAACCCTCAGCATCCTCCACCGTTGTCAGTCTTTTCACGGTCGAATATTTCTCGTATTACTCACATCTTTCCCGGTTAGGGCTTCCAAATTCTGGTAGCTTATTATAGGAAATTTGACGGGATGATGCTCACATAGGAATGCACAATATCCTCTATCTCGAGAAAATTTAGGTTGCTCACATCTGAGGGAATTGTGAGTGTTCGCATATCTCTTCCAACTGTGGGATATTTCAGACATTGTCAGAGACTCCAACTTGGGCAATGAAACCTAAAAAAATCAAGGAGAATCACGTTATGGAGGCACATGCATTGATTTTCTTAACTGTGAGGGGTGGATAAACCCACATAATCTAACAATGCTTTAAAAATTATAAACACGTGTTACGAGTGAAAAATTAATAAATAATCTTACATAATAGATTTGAAGATGATGGAGGAAAAGGCCGAGTAGTGATTTTTGAATTTTACCTTTTTCTTCTTTAAATTTTATCAACTTTTACACTTGACTTATCATTTACCTATTATTTATTGCAACTATACTATATATATGTATGTATATACATATTTATAGATTTCTCAAGAGAAGGAAGTTATAATCTCTCAGTTATTGACGTCATTTAATTTACAATCACATTTTGTGCTTTCTAAATTTTGCAAATTAATAGCAGCGACTCAACTAATTCTCTCTAATCATTAATTGTGGTCTCATACAATATCTCAAACTACAATGTGAAAAAAGCATCTCAACTATTTAACTGATTATGAACTATCCACATAATAAGTAAAAAAAAAAAGAAATAGAACAACATTAAACATAACAGTGAACATTATTTAAAGGGCTTGTAATTGACAAACCGATAAAAACTGTGCTTCTAATTGATTAAAAGGTGTAATCTGAGTCTGGAATTGTTCTTCAAAGTACTTCAATAAAATGCCATATCAAAAGATTGAATGTAAAAACTTATTATAAATTATGATGTAGATGAGCAAAAATTCTCGTACACCTGTAATGCGGAATGGGTGACGTATCGAACAAAAGTCGAAAAAGGGTTGATAAATGAACTGGTGGCAACAGCACCATATGGGCATCACAGTCAGAGGGTTTAGCTTGTCCTATATAAGGACCAAGGATACCCTTTCTTGTCATAAAAAACATAATTTATGTGGAGAGCTTTAGTCGGGTAGCCAAGAAAAGGAGTTTGTTAATTCAATAAATGATTTAGTCGAGCATCATATAGTTGCGGTTTGGACACATGATATAATAATTCTGGAGAGATAATTCAGAAAAGAGTTTGCATTTCTTTATCTTATACTAGCAGAATAGTCACACAAACTAATTAACCCAAGCAATAGGGAACAAATTAATGTTAGATCCGGCTCTAATAAATATTTTCAAGCAAAATTTTATTACGAGAAAAGAAATTTAAACATGTGCAGCGCACATAAATTCTACAAGTAATATTGTAAAACTGGTTAAAATGATGAGTTGTCATAGATTTGATCACCACAAAAGGTCCACATTAGAACAAAAAGAATTTAATTACTCACTAACGTCAATGAGACGTACCAAGGTTATAAAAAAAAAAATTGGCCTGTCGAAGAGTGTATTTAATTTTTCATTTTGTTGTCACATGGATAAAAATTTTATAGCGGCAGTTTGTATAAAACCACATTTCCACAAAAAATAAACTGAGATATTCAAAAACCAATACATCAATATGTTTATAAATCAAATATTTATGTAATCAAGTTACGAATAAAATCAATACCTTCTAAGAGGAGGGATTAAACGATCCAATTGTTACTAAAAAATTTGTGTCGTTTGGTTGATAAACGGATATTACTTTGCTAAAATTACACAAAATTTCTTTACATTATATCTCTGAAGTAAATAATTCAACAAGTCAATTTCTTTTAAAGACCGCACCGTGTGAAGGATTTCAACTCATACCTTTGAAAGGTATGGAGGAAATTAGAAAAAGCTATACACGTAGACAACTGTATTTATGTTATTTTTTGGTCTTTCCTTAGATTTTATTATCAGGGGTGCCACGAATTTAGTAATAAACTAACTCATGCTTAAACAAGTATTTCTATTATTAATATATTTGGTATAACACAATATCCATGTTTATAACACATCAATCAGATGGCCAGTCGAATTCCTTCAATTGGGATGTTCCTATTGAATGGAAACTTGACTCTTTTAGAAAGTATGAAATTTACCTGTCGCTCGTTGAAGAATGCAACCCCATGGTCCATGGTTTTACAAAAGCTCGTCACCTCTGGCAAGTTTTGTAATGTCAATCTACGCAACTCGCATGACTTCACGCTGGGTTCATCATCTATTTCATCTCCATCTTCATCTACCTCGGCGTGTGCGACAATTTGCTGCATCGAATGGCATTTACTAATTTCAATCTCTTCAAGCTGCAAGAATATTCTCATCATGGACGAAGGGAAAGAATCTTTGATTTTGCCACAATTTTCCACTTTCACAGTCTTCAATTTACTAAAGGATTCTGGGGCAAAGACACCGCGACAAATCTTCTCCAACTTGTTCAAATTCTTGAGAAACAACGATCGCAATTTCATAAATGCAGGTGTGGAGTCAACAACGTACTTAAATGTGGCGTTATTTTGTACCCGAAGATGCTTCAATTCCGGAAAACCTTGGACGCATAAATCGTGAATGCTATCTTCGCCGTCTTGCAAACCATCCAAGTGGAGATCTTGCGTTTTTAGCAAACATTTCGACACCCATTCTTCATGAAGAAGATTGCTCAAATCCAACTTGAGCGTTAAAGTTTTGGATTCTTTGTGTTCGCCCGACCAATCCCAAACGTCCCCAATTTGGATTCTATACCTGTTCAATTTCCCAAATGGCAGGTCTCTAGGGAGATTGGCAGAATGAGGAATGACAATGTACAAAGTAATTAACTTTTTCATGTTCTTCAACTCAGCCAGGCTCGCGTTGCTTCGCGATGCTTCATCCTCGGCCTCCCACCGATCAAAACTGTCCTCCATATACAGCTCTTCTAAATTAACCAAGCTTCCAAGCACCCCAGGTTCAATAATTTTGAGCCTAATGCACCCTGTCAAGTCCAAAAATCTGAGTTCTGTTAGTCCACCTATTTCTTTGGGCAGCCGATCGATTGTAGATTTGTGGAAACTTAAGAACTGCAATCCTTTCAGCTTTCCAAGAATAGTCACATCCTCTAGATGGCAATAATCAAGATACAGGGACTTGAGGTTTTCAAGGACTCAACGGACGACGGTAGAGAGGTGAAAGATAATCCAGTCAAGTCCAAGACTTGGAGCTTCGCTGTAGATTCAAAAAATGACTCGGAAATTTTGAGAGACGGGTTATTTTCGGCTAATATTAGCATCCTCAAGTTTGGGCAATCCAAATTTTCAGGAAGCTCATCAATGCCCACAAAAATAAAGGACATGGCGGTGCATTTTCTGAGCTCATCCTTTGACCATTCTTTAAATCCATAATCCTCCTTCCCAATCAAGGCGTTCCATTGAGCGGAAGCAATAGATATGGCCACATCAGCAAATATATCGTGCATATGGATCTCTTCCATGTCATCACTATCTAGTAACAAAGAAGAGTCCTGCAGTCTATGTAGATCCATAATCAACATATCTCTAGCGTCTTCGATGGTCTTGAATTTTTTATATAAACCCAAACCGATGCAGTACCCAAGGGAACACCTCATGACAGCTGCCCGAGAGTACATAGCAGAAACCAAGAACAATGATCTGACCCTCTCATCTTCTAAGTCATTGTAATTTAGTTCCACTATTGAATTTGCATCCGACAACTTTATATTGGTCGAAGCATTCCTCCATTCAGCCATATCTCCATGCTTCAACCTTTTTGCCACCGATAGAATCAAAAGAGGCAAGCCACCACAATTCTTGACCACTCCATCCACCAAGGGTTTAAAATCAGGATCGTTGACTCTGTCCTCCGCTGTCCTTTCAAAAAGTCTTCGTGCTTCGCCATGCTCCAACTCATTGAGTCGGAATTCACGGTCAGTGCCCATGTCAGTGCGCAAAACATCTCGGTATCTTGACGTTAGCAATAGCTTGCAGCCTCTCACTTTATTATCATCCCCGCAAGGTATTCCAACTTCCTTCAACTCTAGCTTCTTCCACAAATTATCTAAAATTATGAGAATCTTCTTTTTTGGATCACTCTCCAACTCTCGCGCAAACGATCTGCTCTCCCACGAGCAGGTTCATCGTTCGTTAGCTTCAGACCCAGTGCATAAGCGATTTCTCCCTGGATTCTTTTTAGATCTAGATTGCGTGATACATTTGCCACTGCAATCACATCGAATAGCTTCTCTTGCTTTACTCGACTTTGGACATCCTCCAAAAGCTTGGACTTGCCAACCCCACCTGGTCCATACACCCCAATAACACGGTCCTTGTCATCAGCTATGGCCTTCATTATATCCTCTGCGATTGAAGCCCTCGACTCAAGGACATCTTCTTTCTTATCAACAGAGCTTGCAGCGGAAGTGGTGGCAGTGACAATTCCCATCGGAGACTTCTCATAGTAGACCTTCTGGAAGTTACCACCTCGGCTTTCTTCACTGAGCTTCTGAATGACTGGAGTCATCTTCTTCACCTTTCTGCCAATTGGATGGCGCACCACGGGGTTGGGAAGCCACCCACGGAAGCAAGCATCTTTTGCAATTTCGCCACGTCTTAGCAGGTTATCTACCTTGTCAGTCTCCTCCTTCACACTCTTCAGCCACTTCTCAACATCTGTATATATAAGTTTCCCGTCATTGAGGGCTTCATCGACGGAGCGCTGCACCCTTTCTCTCGCATTCTCCAGCTCCTTGACTCCATTTTCCAGATCTTCGACGTAGGTCTTGTAGCGTAGCACGTACCTAATTGACGTCCAATGGGAGCAAACAGGCACTCGACGAGTTTCGAAACTAGGGTCTCTGCAGCGGAGGTAGCAACTACCTCGGCCATTATGTCTTCTTTAAATCAAAGAATTTCCCTCTCTTTTGGTCCTCTTCTTGTTGACTCCTTTTATTATTCGCTTCAACAAATGGGTGCGAAGGAAACTGAAAAGAGAACAAAACCAATCAGTTACAACAGTCGAACAAAACCAGAGAGAGAGAGAGAGCGCCTTGAGTGTACGGAAGCAAGAGTGATGTAAATAAACAGAGGCTTGAGGAACATCGATTCTTTTGAATATTGACAGTCAGAATCATTTACAAATTTTCCTCAATATATTTCAAAGCTTAAAACATTTCTTTTCATTTTCATGATTTCGCAAGAAAGCAACATCTACTTTTTAAAAGATAGTGAGCAAACAGAATTTGATAGCAAGTACTTGTTTTGACTATAGCACTATCGACCACTTGTTTTGATAGCTAGTATTCCTCAGAGCTTAGCTGATAGTGTGTCGCCCACATATGAATGTGAGAAATCTCTAAATTTTGATATTGTTGCTTTATTTTCAATTAAATAAATAGGATTGGGCTATTTTTATCCCCTATTTGGCTTGGTATTAATTTTTTATTGTCAATTGACCAAAATAACTTTCTATGTTCGGAAACAAGGTCAATTACCGATTCACCCTTTTTTTTTTCTAGTCTCATCTCCTACTCACTTTCTATGTTTATCGTTAATTGACTAAAATATCCTCCTATGTTTAAAAATCTGTTGATCATTACTAAACATGCTTCTGTTAGTTAAGTTGATCCCTTTCACAATAAATGAATTTCACTTAAATCATTTGAATGCTTAGTGTAATCGTTTCCCTTAAATCTCCAAAAAAAAATTCGCTTGAAAAGAGGCACGGACCAACCCATGGCCCACTAAAGATTTTTCCTTTTGTTATTTGGCATTAGTAGATACATTTCGAGCGATCCTTTATTGAGGGCGCATATGAGGTGGAAAAAAAAGTTCCATGCCGGACATTTGGGGTAAAAAGAGGTGTTCAATGATTCACAAAGCAGAATATCATGTTTCAAGTAGCAATGATCATGTGAGAGGGAGATTACTTAGAGCACATGTGAGATGGGAAATCAACAAAATCCCACACAACATACTTGGAGTGAAAGGGATCGGAGTAATTGATAGTATCTTATTAACTCATAAGTTTAATACAAGAGATGCACATGTATAACGAGGAAAGAGAGTCAACCAAAACGAGTGGATCATGTTCATGGGCCAAAATTGGATGGCTTGATGACATCCTAAATAATTGGAGGTTACCAACCTCCAATCTCTCATAATTATGATTTAAAGTTCAATCAATGCATTATATTAATCAACAAATTCAAGATTCTATTATTAGTCGTGCTAAGAAAATGACATGTATCTTTTTTATTCATAAGACTTAACGGAAGCTAAAGATTCTAAAATTCATATTTTTATCAACATAAGACTTAACGGAAGCTAAAGATTCTAAAATCCATATTTTTATCAACAAAGTTTAGTAGAATTGTTGTATTTTCGCTCTTCTATCTTTTTCTTTTGGTATCATTTCTCATAGTGATTATGAAGCTCCAACAAGCCACCACATATTAGGTTCTTTTTTCCAAATTCATACGATACAATAGAATGTAAAAAAAAAAAGTACATTTATCATATTTAAATTTTTTATCATTTGTTCTTTCATCACTTGTCCCGTGAGGTTGGACCGGAGAACAAATTAAGTGTTTGAAAATTGCCGATGCGCTAATGTACTGATACCCAATTCGATTTTGACACATGGATGGTGATCTGAAAATTCAAAAATTATATTTTTCTTTCTTTTTGCTTCTCCATCATCTTCTTCCTTCACCCTCCGCTCTCCACTGCCCAAGCGGACGCTACCACCATCCTTAAGCCACCGCCCCACCATGGCCACCACGTTCCGCGGCAAAGCTGTTGAGCTCGTCGCCGGCAGCCATGGACGAGCCAAGACTTGTGGGAGAGGGTGGAGCGGAGGTGGCAGCGCTGCCGTTACCACCGTCCTTGAGCCACCGCCCCACCAAGGCCACCACGTTCCGCGGCAAAGCTGTTGAGCTCGTCGCCAGCAGCCAAGGACGAGCCAAGACTCCTCGGAGAGGGTGGAGCGGAGGTTGGCCGTCGCTTAAATGCCAGATCTGATTGGCCGACTTATGGGTGGAAGCTCGCACACTACCTTATCTCACAGCGATTTGCCCTTTTCTCGATTGGACTCAGACGAAAGAACAGGTCTATCACTCGGCCAGCAGAAGCATCAAATGAGCAGACCAGGGTTTTGTTTCACAAACCAGGCTTAGATTCGCCAAAGATTTGATTGTTAGTTCTTGTCATGAGTGTGATTAGTTCAGATCTAGTGGATGCGGAGATTGGCTTGAAGCAATGGACCAGATCTGGCTTTTGAGCGACAGCCGAACTCCGCCTCCACCCTCTCCGACGTCCCGGCAGATAAGCCTTAGCCGCGAGCGCGCATGGAGATGCAAAGCAGCGGTCGGCCATGGGCGGCCACTCGTCCACAGATCTGAGCTCGAGTCTTGGCTCATCCATAGCTGCGGGGACGAGCTCAACAGCTTTATCACGGAACGTGGTGCCCGCGGTGGGGCGGTGGCTCAAAGGATGGTGGCAGTGAGCGTAGCGGCTTGGGCAAATGGAGAGCGAAAGGTGAAGTAAGAAGATGAAGGGGGATTTTTTAATTTTTTTAATGTATCAGTACATTATCGCACAGTTAACGTAGCGGTTATCAATCACTGAATATTCTCTCATGAGGTAGACGGAGCCTCTAACAAGTTGGGCCCTATGTGGTTATATAATGTAGCCATGTGATAAGTATAATAAAATACAAGCATCAAGTTAAGAAGCCATATATATGGCTCGATCTTTATTTTTCTATTTTGTTATCAAATCGAGGAAGTTTGGTTCGCATGTGTTTGCATAGCTCTCTCTCTCCCCTCCACATTTTTAAAAACGTTTATTTGTGTTGGATCCTCTCAATTAGTAAAAGGACGGAGAAGGTTTAAAACAACTATACCCAATATCCTATGGATATAATCTACATATACGCTTGCACATTAATTTTGTTACTTTTTCTACCACTTTGTTTCTTCTTCCTTGGTTTTGTTTTTTAAGGGTAAAGCCAATAAAACCAAATTATCAAACAAATATGTTGAAAGTGAAATAAGTGCTGAGAGCACACGAAAAAATGACACACATACCAGGAGTGGCTTCACTGTAAGGATTCAACAGAAATTGAGATTTTTTGGCTTCACTGTTGACTTGTCTAAAGATGGATGAAGGGCAATGTAGGCCAGAACCAGTCCTGATAACATCGGAATATAAGTGGACATATTAGCATGATGCAAAATCAAGTGGACATCATGGGGAAAGAGTACAGTAGGGAACTGAAAATTCAACAAGAGAATTGTAATCAAGAAAGATGTTTCGATACCTCAGCTTCTCCTTAGAATGGCTAGAAGATGAAGAGATTCTTTTCTCAGTTCTTGCAGCAAATACTATGCCGGACTTGTTGGACTTGCCGTGTGCTGCTACAGAAATCAAGAAATACAATTAGCACTCAACACAAATACCCACATTCATTGTTAATCAAAAATCAACTTGCAAATAAGAAATCCTTTAGTTGAGAAATTTAGACAGAATCATAATGCGGTTCTATCACATTTACCTAGATAAAAATTGCAGATGACCATTTTGTAAAGACAAACAAAACAATGCAACAAAAAATCACAACTTTATCAACACGCAACTTGCAATTAAAAAATTGATTAGTTGAGAAATAGTTTGTAATATTAAGATGAAATTGATGAAGAGGGACAGAGATTGCCAAATATCTCGATCCCCAAGAAATTTTCAACCAAAGCCCAGATAGAATTCCGACTCGTTGATGGCAATGATCTCAACGTCTTTCTTTCTTTCTTCAAACACAAATAAATAAACGCTATGGTCCGAAATTGGTCTTTCGCTGATGGACGTCCTCAAGATAATACTCATGTTAGGTTCAGGTGTTCACAGTGGAAATTGATTTTCATGCGATGCCACTCTTCAAAGGCCACGTCACCATCTCCTTTACCGGCAGCTTTTGCAAGATGTTGAATCGTATGCTTCAAACTATTTTCCTCAACTCAAGCAAAAGGCATCATTCTCCAATGATCAGGCTTTATGAAAATTATGGTGCGGCGTGGCGACATAGACTAGTTTTCGTAAAACCCTTCCCATCTAATAAGGACGAGTTTTGATTAATAAGAAATAATTCACAGCAGCTCTTCCTAAGATTTCCATTTCTTGCTTACAAAACCTAATTGTAAAGGGCGTAAGTAATAATTTTTTCATCACCCTTTACGTCTTGTCACATTAGTGTGCACAGTAAAAAAAAATATTTACTAATTACTTTGTGTTTGAAATTATATAGCTAATGGACAGCTCATTTTTAGGAACTTTCGTTGTAGTTATAATTGATAAAAACCTATTTCATTTTTGACTTTTAGTTCATTTAATGTGGTGTTTGCACTATTCCTAAATGTTCAATGTAATTTTAAATTTTTAATTTGTTCAATTTAGTATCTCAACTTTATTCAATACCATTCACTAATTTTTATAACTCCATATTTTAGAATATATTTTCATTTCAATTATTTTCCTAAGTTAACAGAAAAAAAAAGGATATCTTTTAATGCTATTCCTGCTATTATGAGTCTCAGTGTCTTTATAAGATATCCAAAAATGATACCTTTCCTATGTGTAATGGGCCGAACTATCTAAATGTCTGTGAGCAAAGTTACTAGCTAATTTTCCAAGTTCACCCTTTTCTTTTCAGGGCACACACTACTACGTATAAAAAGATGGTTAATCATGATGTCATACAATCACCGTATTAGAGAAATGTAAAAGCTTATGAGAGACAAATATCGCTAGGGAAACGGGAGCATGCAAATCATTTCTACAGTAGGCACTAGTCTAGACGTAATGACATGCTATCGCAATTTGGAGATAGCAAGTTAGCGACAAAGAGCGTTGGAGCCTAGTGGCCATGGTGGAATGGAGTCACTTGAAAAGGGATCACGTAACTGGTGGGTTGCCTAATTGGTGATATTAATATAGTTTTTTACGGACCTTGAACTTTCATCATTTTTCTCGTCCTAATAAAAAAAGAAAAAGCTGATTGTTCCTCATCAAATATTTATTTATCAAAAGACATGGATTAATTGAACTTTTAAAGACAGACTAATCCACACGAATGAATGTAAATCACCAAATTTTGTGTTCATCGGGACTCATCAAATACGTTTGGAATGCATTTTAGGTAGGAAGAAAAATAGGAAACGTATTTATGGTGCCTAAAAGTTGAACAAATTTACAATATATCTATCGAGGGTCCAAAGTGGATAAAAACCTTCGTTTTCTCGAAACACTTCAAAAGTATATACGGGTGCATTTGGTTTGGCTTTGCCAAAGACCTTTGGGGCCTTAAAGGCACATGGAACAAGAGAACAATGATGAAATACTGTAAAACGAGTTTTGGGTTTGAGAATAAGTTACCTTTGAAAAGATCCAAGTTGTCCTCTAGTCCTAATAGGCAGTAACATTGGAGGATTTGATCACCTAGAGTTTGTCAAAGCAAAAAATCTCAGAACAAAAAGCAAGCGTCTCTATTATTATCAATTGACCCAAATAATCTTCCATTTTGGGAAACAAGGTAAATCACCAATTCCCCTACTTTTTCTCTCTCATCTCCTCTTCACCTTCTATGTTTACTGTTAACTGAGTAAAATATCCTCCTACGTTAGAAAATCAACTAATCATTAATTATTCTTTTTTGTAATTTTGGGCGAAATAAATTTTGTGAAATTGTTAAATTTGTAATTAAACTTTCCTGTCTTTATATGGAGCGTTGCTGACTCCTACTTTTTGACTTGAGCAAAGTTGCATTCCCCAAACTCTCTCTCTCTCTCTCTCTCTCTCTGCACGCACGCACTCAACACAACCACGGGTGCTCATTGTTCATCAACAAACAACTTCCAATTAAGATATTCATTAACAGATAAACGTATAATTTTAGTGGAAGTGATGAGGACAGAAATCATCGCGCAGTTCTAAAATCCTTTTTGGGGATCATGCTCACTGGTCGAAATTTGGATGGCTTGATAACATCCTAAATAATCAGGGGTTATCAACCTCCACCCAATAATGTTTTATAATTTAATTAACGCGCTACATTAACTGACAAAATCAAGGTCTTATCATTGGTCGTGTTAAGAAAATAAGACATGTATCTTTTTTATTAATAAGATTTAACAGAAGCTAAAAGTTCTAAAATTCATATTTTATTAACAAGTTTTCGTAGGATGGTCATATCCTCCCTCTTCTGTCCTTTTTCTTTTGCGTATCATTACTCATTAGTTACTATGAAGCTCACACAAGCCACAACAAAACACTAAGTTGTTACCTGAACACTAATTAAAAACGATGGTCATTAAAGGTGATAATTCACTACAATCATTCAATTGAGAATACACGCGAAATCTAAGTAGACCCTAGAACCTACTCTGGAACTTGTGATAAGGTATCTAGATTTCGTAGCATGCAAGGTAGGTTCTAGTTACCAAACAATTGGGAAACCGATTCTAATAGGTAAGTTTCAAAATTTAGAACCCTAAAATTTGGAACCGCTCAAGGAACATGACGACGATTACAGCCATGGTTACAGCCATTCTTACCACGGTAGGGTCGTGGCCACCACTATCATATACTTCCTATTTTCTCTCTCCACTTCTACTTTTTATTTTGCTCTTTTGACAAAAATCAGCCTATTTTTGAGTTTAAAAATGTTAATTTTACTTTTTTTTTACTTCTTTGTTGATAAAAATGCTAGTACCATAAAAAAAAATCCTACATTATTCTAATTGGGATATCAATACCAAAATGTCTTTTTCTATTACCAAAAATCTCAAACTGTATCCACTATGATATCAATACCCCAAACTCTATTAGTGTCATCAATACCTCTGAATTTATTTTAGTGTAAAAAAAATTAACTTGCAACATTCAAACTTTTTGTCATACTAGTATAAGTTGAAATATTGATGACATGAAAAAGAAGCTTAAGTATTGGTGTCATAGTTATCATAGTTAAGGATTTTTTATGGTAAATAGATAATAATTTTATGACCCGGTACAAATTTAGGGGCTTTTTTAACGAACAAAAATTGAATATTTGTATCACAACGGACATAGTATAGGATTTTTTATGATATGTTTCCTAATAACAAATTACACATCAGCTTACATGTAAACGCGGCTGGTCACGTCAGTCGCCACGTAGGTTCATTTGGGTTGAAAAAATAACAGTGGCCATCTTGATCCCTGATTAAAGAGCAAGTGTTTTTTTGGAGACATTTAAAAAATGCAATCTAACCTTTTCCCTTTGATTAATATAGTAAGACTTTTAAAGTAGATTATTCCACGTAAATGCATAAAAATCACCGATTTGATGTAGATCTAGACTTACAAGTACTCTCTGAAAGGGAGGAAAAAAATACTTTCTGAAAGCGTCTTTGTAGGAAGAGAAATAGGAAACTTCATGTTCGTTATTCCTAAAAGGTAGAACAGATATGCAATGTAATATGTTGAGGGTCGAATGTGCAAAAAACGTAGTTTCTTGAAACACCTTTGAAAGTATCCGCAATACTAGTACTTGTCAGGTTGGAGAAACGTTTTTATCAAGAAAGGAACAAAGTACAAAAAAAATCACGATTTCTTTGCAGTTGGAACTCGTAGGAGGGCAAAGTGGATAACATAAGGGAACTTTCGAACCAATTAATGCTATGGTCAACCTTCTGCGATTGAAAGAAATATGGTCTCAAATTGGTTTTTTGCTTATATACTTAATGGTTTTCTGCTAAAGATGTAATAATCAGCACTTAGGTCATTGGCAAAAAAGATTCGATACTTACGTAACAGTCAAGACAGTCAAGATATTGATTGTGGAAATTAGTTTCTACGTGATGCTATTCTTCGTTGCAACGTAATCATATCCTTTACTAGCAACTTATGCTAGATGTTGAATAGTATGCTTCGAATTACTTTCAAGCCGCAAATTACGCTACCGACAAGAAGATGGTTAAACATGATGTCTACAATTACCATTTCGAAGACATATAAAAAGCTTAGAGAGACAAATATTGGTGTCTTTGAAATGAGTTCATATTGCTACTATTTTCACCCATTTTCGTTTCTTCTTCCTTTTTTTCCCCCTTTTATGTTTTGGGGGCTTAATTAATAGAACCAGAATATCAAAAAAAGGAGATACACAAAGACAGACATACCAAGAGTGGCTTCACTGTAAGGATGTAAGAGGAACTGAGATTTCTTGGGTGCTGACTTGTATGAAAGATGGATGAAGAGGAATGTAGGCTGTAACCAGTTCTGTACATGAAATGTAAGGGGACATATCAGCACAATGCCAAAACAAGTGGACACTGTGGGCGGAAGAAAACAATAGGGAACTCGAAGTTCATTCAACAGAAAATGTAACGGGGGAAGTTGTATCAATACCTTCAGCTTCCACTTGGAATGACTAGAGGATGAAGGGATTCTTTGCTGAGTTCTTGCAGCAAATACTAGGCCCGACTTATTGGATATAGCACAATTTCACAAGCCATGAGCTGCTACACGCATCAAGAAGCACCGTTAGCAGTCAACAGGTCAATGTGTTGTACTCAAGAAACCACACCTTGGTATTGTCCAAACACACACTCTCTCTCCCTCTCTCTCTCACGGTACACAAGTACGCATAGTCAGTGTTCATCAACAAATAATTTACACTGTTAGACAATTATTAATTACCCTACGTATGAAAATATTACCTACTGGGTGGCTCGTAGTTAGGAAATTCCACTGTTGTGGTAATTAATAACAAGCCTCTTTTATTTGACCATATACGCTCCTTTGAAGCTTCAGCTAGTTAATTTGGTCCATTTACAAGAAGTGATTCGATAATCGCAAAAAAAAAAAAAAAACAAACAAACAAAAAAATGAAAGACGGCAAGACAAACCAATCTATGGCCCATTGCTGCTCTTTCTTTTTGACATTAGTAAATACATTTTGAAGCATTCCTTTATTGAGTTCTCCTATGAGGTTAAAAAAAAAAAAAACATGTTCCACATCTGACCTTTGGGATAAAAAGAATTATTCAGTGATTCACAAAAGAGGTGGTCGTGTATCAATCGGTTATGGTTGGCCCCTGTTTGATAGACTCACACGAGATAGGATGGTATCCAGTGCACAGATGAGGCAGAAAATAAAGAAAATCTCACACTAGATATTTAAAAAGATAAGGATCGGAGCAATTGATAATACCTTCTTTGAGTCAGAAATTGCTGATACCTTATCAGATCATAAATTTTTAAATATATATATATATGAAGAGTAAATAGAATCAACCAAAAAATGGATCCTGTGCATAGGCCAAAATTGGACAACATGATAAAATCCTAAATAATCGAGGGTTATCAACATTCCCTCCTCATTATCATAATTTATACTTCGATAAATACATCATATTAGTTGTCTAAATCATGATCTTACTATCGGCCGTGTCAGCAAAAAATAGACATGTACCTTCTTGATCCGTATAATTTAACCTAAGCTAAAGGTTCTAAAAAACTAATTTTATCAACAACCGTAGGATAGTCAAATCCTCATACTTCTATCCTTTTTCCTCAGTATCGTTCCTCGCTAGTGAACATGAAGCTCACACAAGCCTATCACAAAACCCTCGGTTGTTACATGATGTGTTATTCTAACATACTAGATTCTTTTTTCCCCAGTTCGTATAATAGATTAGACTGTCCAGAAATTACAAACCTAATTTAAGTTGCACCCTTTTATTTACAAGTTGTTACTATCGACCCTACATTAATTTAGATGCTAAAATATTTTTAGGTCGCAAATTACGCTACCAACAAGAAGATGATTAAACATAATGCCGTCCAAATACCATTTTACAGACATATAAAAAGCTTAAGAGAGAATATATAGTATAGTCTGATGAAAGTTACACGGTTCAAGATCATATAATAAAAAAAAAATCACATGGATCTGCTACATTGATTCGAGCAACTGCACAAACAGAAAATTTTTTAGTACAGGTTGGCGAAAGTTACACGGTTCAAGATTATCAAATGGGAACCCAACACATTTCCACACGAACAAATTGCGTGGAAGTTGCAAGAGAGGTGGCATGGAGAAAATAAGCTACCTTTGAAAAGATCCAATTTGTCCCGGAGTCCCCGCTGGCGGTACAATGGGATGATTTGATCACCTGGAGTTTATCAAAGCAAAAAATTTCAGAACAAAAAGCAAGCGTCTCCGTGAATTTATCGGTGATTAGCGTGGTGTTTTACCGATGCGTTTCTCCTCTTCAACTTCAAGCACTGCTTTTGCCCTTGCACTCAAACCAAGCTTTGTGGTTGGATGGGGTGGCCACGCAAATCAAAGTGGAGATGGGTAACCTGGTGCCCTCCTTGCCCCCACTTAAATGAGATGATGGGTCTGACCCAATAAAAAAAAAAATGAAATGATCGTCTCCTTTTGCTGGGCAACTTTTCCAAGGCGTTCGTAGTCAAATTTACTTTCTTTAACCCTCGTAGTGAAAAAAAAAAAAAAAATCGGACGATTTGATCACCTAGAGTTTATCAAAGCAAAAAATCTCAGAACAAAAAAGCGAGCGTCTCTTCTTCAACTTCAAGCACTACTAGCGCGCGCACTCGAACTAAGCTTTGCCTTCTCTCTTGCCCCAAAGGACCAAATCTTTACGGAGACAAATTTACTTCTTTAACCTTCTTACCTTTTGTCCTCCAAATTGTCAAGAATGCCGGCTCGGTGCTTCAGCGCCTATTTGGGGGAACTTGCTTTGCAAGTTCCAAGTTTTATCCACTCTTCCCCCAGACTACCCTTGACTCGTTCATGCTGTGACCTGTGATCGGTTAAAGGGAATAAAGATTCGGAACATAGCTCTCGAATTTCATTAACTCGGTGGTGATACATTAAGGAAAAAAATAAAAATAAAAATAAAAATTAATTATGTTTACCGTATCACATTCAATCTTTTTTTATTTTAAATTATATTTATTGTGACAGATTTATCCTCTATTATACATAATAAAAATATAAATAATATCGTTTCAATTGGATGTCACTAGACCTCTGAATGCCCGACGCTCTATTTTCTCTCTCCTCTGTCATCTTGCGTGTCCTCGGCCTTCCTCCTCTGTCCTCCTTCTCGTTGCTTTTTGAACAAATCAACACGCTTCCCCAGGCTCTCTCTCCTCTTTCTCGTTACTTTTTGGAAAGATCATCACACTTCCCTGGCTCTCTCCACTCTCCTCTCTCCTCTCGTCTTCCCATTCTCGGTGACTTGTCGACATCTTCTTAGCCCACCCACCAACCCAATTGTTACAATAATTTAGGAATCGTGAGGACAGTAGTCAGAGATATTTTCTTACTTCTCTTTGGCAATTGGACCACGCGGCCAGCGCAAATCAAAGTGGAGGATAAATTCAGAAATGATAGGACTAAAGAAACAATTACATTACACCGTTAACGAGATCCGTTAACACCCTAGATTCTTTTGCCCCGATCTTTACTGAGATAAATACAATATTAACGAGATCCGTTGTCGAAAAATAGCTGAAAATTTTTTACTAAAGAAATAGTTACATTACAGTTAATTATGGCCACTTGACAGACATTTTTTTGAAGGAAAAAAAAAAGAATTAAGAAAGAATTGGTCGAATTATAAACGAATCCCAATATCATATAAGGCACAAAAAAAATTTCTGGAACCACCTTGCTAAGTATAACAAAATACAAGCATTGAGTCAAGATAACACAGACATAGCCTTGAGCAGACAAGAGAATGAACGTCGGGCTTTTCCGATGGAGCAACGCAACGGGTTTTGTGCTAGAGAATTAGTTACCTTGGAGCGGATCAGGTTGTGTCCGAGTCCAGAAAAGCAGGACGATCGGAAGATTATCTTCAGGCCTCAACCTGAGAGATATCAAAGCAAACTATCTCAGAACAAAAACTAGCTTCTCGGTTGATTTCTGGTGATTGGGGCGGTGCTCTTACCGCTTCAAGCTCAAGCACAAGCACAAGCACAAGCTCAAGCCCTTGCCACTTAAACAAAGCTTTTACCTTTTTTCTCTTGCCCCGAAGGATGAACCACATGTGCTTATTTATGTACGAAAAATCTTGGAAATTCTTGGGAGAGTTGCGTCTCTTTAATGAGGCAATTTACTTCTTCAGCCAGTCCCTTTTTTGTTTTGGTAGCTCATTAACTCGAGATTGTACGTGAATTACCCCACCTTGAATACTTTTTTATGATAATCGGATCACGTGGCCACCCAACTTAGGCTCCGTTTGTTTCACGGAAAATAACCTCTTAAAGGAAAACATTTTCCAGGAAGTCATTTTCCAAGAAAATAACAATTTTTTTCGGTATTTGGCTAATACTTAAAAATGAATTGGAAAACAATTTCCGTCGTTTGGCAAGCAATTGATTTTCCGGTGGCCGGCGACCGGAGACCTGCGGCGGCGGCGGCGGCCGGCGATGGGGGGGGGGGCCGACAGCGGCAGGCAACGGCGAGTGGCCATGGGCGGCGATCGACGGTCGGGGACCGACGACGGCGACCAACGGAAAATGATTTCCTCTTTTTAAATGAGAAAAATATTTTCCAAACTTTTCAAAGAGATTTTTTCATAAGAGGAAAATGTTTTTCAGGGTTAGCCTATTTTTCGCCCCCCAAATATCGAAAAATCCGAAAAATATTTTTTAATAAATTAATTTTTGTGAAACAAACGGAGCTTAGTGATGACATTTTTGTGTCCATCCATACTTTTGTCCAGCTTGGGCAGGAAAATAATTGCGGATCGTACGAAGGCAAACAAAACAAGGCGACAAAGACTTACAGCTTTATTAACACTCGAGTCCTCGGCCGTAAGGGAAACGATACTTTAGGCTAGATTCAAGGTGTTCATGCTAGAAATTCGTCTTAATTGCTCTTATTTTTATAGCCGCGTAATCATCTTCTTTAGTGGCAACTTCCTTGCAAGACGTTGGACCCTATGCTTCGAATTATTTTGAATGACTCGATACAAACATTTGATTGCACAGTTCGCACATTTACAGCCACGTCGAAAAGCAACGTAAGTTCGAGAATATATGTGCATTTTTTTAAGGTACATAGAATTTGAACGAGAGATCATTAGGCATGGTATTATCATATCAGTTGAGAGATAAAAATGGACTTGACCTCAGCGGATTAAGTGGTCAAACTCTGCAGCTCCGTGTGCTCGCAGTTGCCCATGAATTGTCCCAATATCATGAATATCAACCAAAGCCCGGATATAAATCTTTGTCCTTCGCATATGAAAAAAAGATGCATTCTTATTAAATGAGTTTTTAAATCATTCCCCTGCTTAATTAAATCACTCAAAGATACTTCTTGTGTACTTTAGCGAAACTCAACAAACAAATGCTCTACATTCGATTATTAGATGGGTGCTATATAATACATGCTATTTAACACTGACTCACGTGCATGTGAACAACCATGAACGAGAGGACTCTTTGGCAAAAATGATCAATAATATCTCACGTCAAATGTGATAAATTCGCACCACATTTTGTGATCTGTGGTTAACAATCTAAGAACACGAGAGGGGCAGCAATTAAAAATGTAAATTTTGCAAATTGGAGAATTTGCTCATGGTTCCTAAAAGTTGAACAAAATCCATAGTATAATCTATCGGAATAGAACATGGAAAAAAATCTTATTTCTCGAAACACTTTTAAAGAGTACGTTTTCATGAGAGAGAACGGACAATAATATATCCCCAGATGTAAAAAAGGCTATTGAAAACTCTTTAGATAAAGTTCGCGCGGAAATTTTAAAGAAAAGAAAAAACCCCAAGCATTTGTATTTTTTCAATTTATTCAATGCAGTTCTTTTTAAAAGGAGCGTCTTGGTGACTTGCCGACGTCTTCTTAGCCCACACACCAACTCAATTGTTAGAATAATTAAATGTTAAGTCTCTCTCTCTCTCTCTCTACTAAACC
>JAGVVM010004400.1:0-24260 GCA_019149425.1 Psidium friedrichsthalianum
ACGCTTTAAAAAGTGTGATTGAGTCCTACTAATCGCCTATTAGCATATCAAGTGATTTAATTACAACATCCAAATTGAGCGACTGAAATGCCACCAGGACGCTACTTTTAATATTTGCCTAATCATGTGGGCCGATATGGCCTCCTACCCGAGCATGTTGACCTCTCAGACAAAGAGGTGAAAATATTCAGAAAAAGGTCAAATGAAGAGTAAAGAAAAAGAAGGCGGGGAGGGGGGGGGAGGGGGGGGGGGGTGGGGGTGTGTGTTGCAAACAGAACAGATCGATATATTTCTGTGTGCGTGCACATTTTTTTCTTGATAGGTTTCGGGCCGGAGTGAACTCCGGCGCTGGACCGGCCCGAACTTTGAAAATTAGGCCGCCCGGTTAACCCGCCCGGAAAAACCATCAGGTCGGTCCAGGTATTCGGGCTAGCAGATTTATTTGCCAACTCTAAAGCGTTCTACATGAGGGGATTCACGACGGTCAGACGACGTCGGACGGGCTCCTTCGTCAAGGGGTTTAGGGTTTGTCCTTTATTCGCTCTTCTCCTAGTTCGAGCTCCTATTCGATCGTCGAGAAGCGATTCCTCCATTCATCTTTAGTCGTCGATGCTGGAATTGCTAAAAAGGGAGCTCTCGATTCTCAAAACCTGGTCTTCTCGTTGGCGAAAGCTTCAATCTCGTCCTTGAAGCAGGCAATTGATGACCTTTTAGCCGAAATCCGCAGAGAAGCCCCCAACACTACCTCTTTCATCGATCCATTTTACCAATTGATGCAATCCAGAGCGGGATCCACCCTCGTCTCCATCTGGGTATACGCGGCATTTGACCTCTCGCGCCCGCAATTACGCAAAAGACGCGTTCTTGATCGCGTGGCGGCCGCCAAAGACGTTGTTTCTGCTAATCAAGGCGTGCTCTTCTTTCCTGTAGTGGTCTGAAGAGCAATATCACTGCTCGCGCCGGTGATTGTTTGAAGTCTGTGAGATTGTTTCTGAGTTGTTTGCGAGGGCTTGTCGTCTAAGAGAGACAAAAGGGCCGTGAGGAGGTCAATCCCTGCTCGATACGGTTCTTTGGGTATTTAAGATTTGCAGTTGCGAGGGTTCTTATGAGGGAGCGATTCGGAGATGACCATGGGTTTTAAGGATTTTTCAGGGTTTGGTTGGGTTCAGAGGAGAACTCGGAGAGGTTTTTTTTCCAACTTTTGAGTGATGACATAAGTAGAGCTCTTATACAGGGATGTTGCGGTTAATTAACTTGGCAGGGGCAGTTAATCGCGGAGGCGTTTTGTTGAAAATGTGCTTGAAACTTCACGTCAAAGGAGTCCCGAGGTCGGAAGTGGAGAAGGAGTTGAGGAGTTGGGCTGTTGCTTCGATAACCGTTTTTCGAACTCTTACTTCTTTGGTTAGTGTTGCCTTTGTTTGTGTCTGATATGTGAGTTTGTGGGTCTCATGGTTGAATCGTGGTTTTAGGTGTTTCACCTGAGTTTACAGAAGGTCTATAATGACTCTCTCATCGAGTGCAAACAGATTTGTCCTGGAAATGTAATTTGTGAGCATTTCCTAATAAAGTCAATCCTTAAACCTGATAGACTTTGTGCCGTCTTTTGTGCAAGGGAGAATTTGTTGCTATGATCTTGTTTCTTGTCATTTAGTTTCATTTCACTTGTCAATTTTCATCATTTGCTTGCAAATTTTATAGAGTCCCTGTGTTCTTGACCAGAGACTCTTGTTAGGATGCTTATCCAGACTACTTTACCTGGCGCCTCTTTTTTGGTGAGCATTGTTTTCACACTGGAGATTTCATTTTGATTTTCTTATTAGTATGCAAAGTTGTCTATTAGATCTAAGCTGGAAAAGTCATCTTTGGCTAGACAAATGCTTCTTTTCTGACCGTGAAGGAGTTATATGTTTATTATAGCCCCAAAAAACTGAGGTCATATCATATATGTGGATATTCCAAGTCTGGTATTGAGGTGATGTCTATAATGTGAAGCCAGCTGCAGTTCAGCTATGTTTTCTTTCTAGAGAAAATCTCTTTCTGATTTCAATTTTCATTTGGCCAGGGGTCAGAGAACAAGCTTTACTTAGGAAAGTCCTATATGATGCGATTATACTGGTGGAGTACCTTTTCCTCGATCATGAGAGAAATGTTGATTTGGCCACTGACCATGTTAAGAATCTTTTGATGACAAGACTGATTGTTGCTTATGAAGCCATAGAGTATTTCAGGTACCCACTCTTTGATGGTGTTTGTTTGGATTTTGGTGTAGTTGCCTCTTGCATCTCATGTTATGACTTGTTGTAGGAAGCATGGGGAACCAAACTCTAGCCATCTCTTACATAAATGCCTTCTCTAGTTCTGCCCTGCCTTCACAAATAATGAAACTAGCGAGGAGAGAGATTGGTGGGAAATTAAGGCAAGTGGATCAGCAGGTCATCACCTAGAGCTCTCATAAGTAAGTAGTTCTATTATTCTGACATGGTTGTGTCTGCATCAAATGTTCATTTTGTGTATCATCAAATGCCAAATGTGCGTGAGCCCTTAAATTGTAATTTTTTTTTTCTTGTCCAGAGTGGTTATTGGAACTTGAGGATCGAGGATTGAGGTTCTTCAGTAATAGCTTTTTGAAGTGCCGTGCTAAATTGGTCTTTGATGTTTCTGTTGAAAATGAGAAACCGGTTTTGGATTTGGCGGATAAGAAACAGGAAACGACGTTCTCTTCTACATTGATAACAAGGGGGAGGAGAAAAATGTAGATGAAGATGGAGAGGGCAAAGACGTAGATGAATCAACGACCGCATCATTTATAGCAGCTGCACATTCGATGGAGTCGACCGAAAATGAAGGTAAAAAGAGGAAACAAAGAAAAGGAGTTGGGAAGGAAAAACGGATCAAGTTTCTTACGTATGAGCTTGCCGAGAATGCTGTTTTGCAAGGAGAGAGGTCCAAAGGGGTTGGTGGTGATGGCATAGCAGCGCAAGTGAAGTTGATAATCCAAGTTCAGATGAAGATGAGTAAACGGTGAGTCCATAAGGAAGAAACATGAAGTATGTTGATGACCTACACCTGCTAATTGCTCCTGTGGCGACAGACTTACTGAATTTTTGGTATGATCCAGGTGTCTGGAGATTGATAAACCGGAGCTAACACAACAAGCTGGTGATGTGTTTCAGTGTTGTTGCCCATGTTTTAGTTCACTGCGTGTAAAGCACATTTCACATCTCCAATCATATAGAAAAAATTTGTAGTTCTCCAGTGTTGTCTGTTCTGCAGAGAACGAACTTGATTCGTCAAAGCTAGTTAGGCTTGCTAGAGAGTTGAAAATTCTTTTCACTTTTTGTTCCTCAGATGATATGATGTCCCCCAGTGTAAATTCGAGAGAAATATGTTGTACAAGACCGTCTTAATTACATCTGCAGTAATGCCAATGCATTTTAGAAGTTATTCACGAATTCACATTGTTGAGCAGGTTGCACGGACGGTTTTTTTATCATTCGTGAGATTTGGAGTCTCTAGACAATGCATATGTTCATCATGTTTGGTTCTGGAAGAGCGATCAGTGTGGCATCTATGTGGGTATCTGGTGAGGCTTTCAGGCAACAAATGGAACCCTGGAAAGCTGGGAAGTGAAATCTCCAAACTATTTTCGGACTCTTGTGATGTCATGACAATAAGCATGCAATAGAACATGCTGGGTCTTGAAAGATCAAATTATCCTGAACAGGACCCAACATGCTCATAGGATCTTGAAAGGTGATTGATGTTGATGTTTGTGAATGGATAGCCTCAAGCTGCAAAAAGAAAGGGGTTCATGTTTATTAGTTGCTGGTAAGTAGAAAGAACAATGTGATGTTGGGGTATGAGCTTTGATTGGGATGGACCATGATGAGTCATGGATTCAGATGAACGGCAAGCAAACGCACATTCGTTGCTTCAGCCGTCAAACAAGTACTCAAAAAGACAACACCGAAAGGCTCCAATGTTTGGTTAGGAGGGCCATTTGGCACCATTGATAGTTAGACATATTGCTTTTTCAAAACCAGTGCAACTGTCATGATGTCCTGACCTGTCTTTTGCGAAATGTTAAAAACTAAGTATCAAGAATGAGTGTTGTCATTTAAAATGCGGTATATTGTGTTTTTTTGAAATCTTGATTTATGATTTACATTTCTCCTTTCTGATTATGTTTTTGGAAGAACTTCTTTTCAGAAGGAAGTATTATATAATTTTCTTAAATTGAAAATGGAAATCTTGTGCAAACTCGAATAATGGAAGTTTTATTCTTTCCATAATTACCACGACTGTGATATTAATTTCTTGATGCAAGCCCTTTTCATGGGAGTTGCTCTTTTTGGCAAATCCTTGTGTGGCCACGTCATGGGTTGACTGTAATTTGACCTTGGACTTGACCTTGTTTGTGTTTGATAGTGGTTGAAATCATGTTTATTTTCGGCAAATCCCATTTTGTGCTGCTTCTTCACCAACCTCTCCTTCTCTGTCACACAGAAGAGAGAGGGGGCGCTCGTCAGGTCGGGTATAAAACCGGAAGCAAGTTGATGCATTGAAGAAAAAGAAGCAGCACGAGAACGAGAGAGATAGAGAGCGAGGGAATTTCGGTTCTTGTCGGGCTTTGCAGGTGCAGGGAAGCCTCGGCCATGCGCGAATCTGATGATTCCGTCTTCGTCGACGTAGAGAAGATCCCCCTCGGTGGGAAGGTTCGCTTCATTAATCTCTCCCGCCTCGTTTGCTTTATCTTGCCCCAATTTCAACTTTTTTTTTGGCCGCCGGCGTTGGCTGCATTTGGAAGGGTTTCTGTGGTATTCTGTCGAGAATGCTGATGATGGACTGCGTCGAATGAGGATAAATGAGCTAGATTTCACAGCATTAGGAATTGGACTACTGAACACAAGATCAGAGGGAATGGAAATGGGAGAGATTGAGCAGCGTTGGCCAAAGATTTCTTAACGAGTCGCGAATTTTTGCATTTTGGGTTCGCGGCCGAGAGAATTTGGGGCTGTAAATTTCTGCAATCCAAGTCATTTTGGCTGCTCAAACGAGAGGAGAGGCCTATTAGGTGAATGAGTAGACGTGTTCGAAGAGAGCTTGAATATAAGTTTTCCTGGAAAAAACGAGCTTGTTCAATGGCTGGCTTTTTGGTTTTCTACTTGGTTGTAATATAGCTTCGTTGTAAAGTTCTTTCTTTTGACTTTTGTTTTAGGAACATCTTATACGCACTGGCCGTGGTCCTGTATCTGTAATTGTATACGGAGAGCAAGACAAGCCAGCCCTCATAACTTATCCAGATATAGCCCTGAACTGTAAGTGCAATTTTCTTCGGATCTTGGCGCCGGTTGATTCATGATTTTGCCTCTACATCTCGTTTTCTTGTGATGCTTGACCTTAACTTTAGTCAAGTACTTCCTCTTGTTGAGATTTAAGGCAGTTATGAACATGCCCATTGGCATTTTTTAGATCTGCAATAAGGGAAGGGAAAAGTTCAGCATGTTCCAAGGTCATTTCTTTTGTGGTTCGTCATCTTCTGCAATGTTGTTCTGTTTGCCACCTGTGTAAATTTTCTGTACCTGGACAATGGTCTTCCTTATGTATCTTCCTTGTGTACATTGGTCTTTGACTCAATTTCTGTTTTATTAATCTCTTATCTAGTAGTGACAGGCCAGCACCTTTTCTTGGCCAATTTGAAATGTTTGAAAATGCTGCCTAGAGCCAGTGGTATTCTGCAATCTCATTATTTCCTTGTTTAATTCGCAGATGTTTCTTGCTTCCAAGGATTATTCTTCTGCCCCGAAGCATCCTCTTTGCTGCTCCACAACTTCTGTGTTTACCACATAAGCCCACCTGGACATGAGGTCAGTGATTGGTTAACCAAAGAGCCTTTGCTGATATTGAATTTGTTTCTTTCTGAGTTCTGTTATAATGTCATACTCTAGAGCTAGCAGGCACTATTGTTCACGATTTTATTTTCTGGCACTCTGTTAAGAGATCTTACAGTTGGGAGCTGCAGCAATATGTCACGACAATCCAGTGCTCTCTGTCGATGATTAGCGGATCAAATACTTGAGATTCTCAACTATTTTGGGTAATTATGGTGCCATCACTTTGTGTGCTTTGTTCAACTAATGACGTGAAAAACCTGTCAATGGTTGGTTTCATTGCTGCTTGGATGCTGCTGCTCATAGGAGAGGACTAGAAGTAGTATTTAAATTTCTCTACTGAATTTCCTTTTCTGAGATAGAGTAACTTCTGATTGGATACTTTCTCTTCTTGTCTAGGCTTGGCACAGTTATGTGCATGGGTGCATTGGCTGGTGCTTACATTCTCACTTTATTTGCGGTATGTACTCAGAGATCATAATTTTTGCTCAGGGTTGTTTTAACATTAATTAACTAGAATTTTGCACTTGAAATAGATGAAGTACAGGGAACGTGTTCTTGGTTTGATACTTATATCTCCTTTTTCTGGACACCCCTCCTGGTCTGAATGGTTTGGCAATAAGGTATTTGGTCAGATCTTGGTATCAAAGCTGTTTCCACAATGAGAGAATGGCTTTCCTGAAGTTTAGGTTGCATTTTTTAGGTGATGTCACATCTTCTTCATTACTATGGAATGTGCAACTTGCTGAAGGACTACTTGCTGAAACGCTACTTCAGTAAGGTATGGTATACTTCCACTTTCCAAAAATCTCTTCACTTTTGCTTATCAACTATTTTTCAATAATATTTCTGGTTCTAACAGGAAGTTCGTGGTGATGCACATGTTCCTGAATCTGACATAGCTCAGGCTTGCAGAAGAGTGAGTACTCGCTGGCTTTTTGCTTCGCACTGTTCATTTGTTGTACATTATATAGAAGTAAACCGGGTTTTCACATGATCCAAATTTTTAACAGTTGCTAAATGAGAGGAAAAGTACAAATGTTTTGAGATATCTTCAAGCCATTAACAGGTAAACGCCGGAAAATCTCTCTTTCCTATGATCTTAGATGTCTGGGACATGCTTTTAACTGGTTCCAGGTTTGTTACTTCTAGGAGACATGATCTTACCAAACGCCTGAAGAAACTGAGCTGCCGCACTCTTGTATTCATCGGAGACCATTCTCCTTTCTATGAGGAGGCTCTTCACATGACATCTAAGATTGATAAAAGATATTGTGCTCTGGTTGAGGTACCTATTTCTCCTTTTCTCTTCAAATACTACGTCGTATCTGGCATTGTAGATTTTTAAGAATAATTAGCTCAACAATATTGTTACATTTCTTCGCAATTCAATAATTGTCATAACTTGTTATACTTATGATTTCTGGTGCAAGTATACCTGGTTATTAGCTTTGAGACTCTGACTGGCCAAGAAATGAGGATGCTATTTACACTTACAATCTAACTTGTCAATCTCATTGTAGAATCGTGCAAATCATGCAGCTATGGTAATGTCACTGCTAGAGCTCTGATTGTTAAAAGATTCGGTCGTATTCTGCAGGTCCAGGCTTGTGGATCAATGGTGACAGAAGAGCAGCCTTATGCAATGGTAGTTCCTATGGAGAATTTTCTCAAGGCATATGGGCTATATAGGCCGTCTCTGTTCAGCAGTAGCCCGAGAAGCCCACTCAGCCCTTCTTGCTCCTACCCGGAACTTCTCTATCCTGAAAAATGGGCTTGAGCTCAAACCGATAAGAACAAAACTTGCATCAAAATAGAAGCCAAGGTTGGTAGTTGGAGTCCGAGCAAAAACTTGAAAGCACTATAGCGAATCTGTTCATCAATCTTATTTCTTGCTTGGTTATTTCGTTATGTAAGAAAGGTTAGAAGCTGCTAAAAGGGCGTTAGATAGATAGGAGAGGAATTTTTGTGGGTAAATAGGGAGGATTCTTTGTATTCATTCATTCGTAGTGCACCATAATTGGATCATACCAGACCTATCTGTAAATGCACCAAGGGGCAAAAGTTCGATCCTTGACACGCAAGTAAACATGGAAAGGAATACATATCATGCAGTTCTGCTTCTCAAAAAATCTCTCTCTCTCTCTCTCTCTCAATGTGCTTGGGCATGTACTCTTTCGCGTTCCTGACCTGTGAACTTGAATTCTGATCAAGTTATATGTATGACCTTCATTTTCAGTCTTGCCAGACATTACCTGGTATATTGAACTTTGTACTTTAGCTATGATAAGTACGTTTTGAAAGTTAACTACTCTTCCTTTTATCCGAACCGAATTGAACCAGTTGAAAGTTTAACTACGTTTTGAAGCCGAGACACTGATTCAGCAAGAAACATACGAAGAATATCTTTGGTGCTGCTGGATCTTCCTGAAGATCATCATGACAACATGCTGCAGTTCTCAATTGAATCATTCAGGATAAGCAGCATGACTGAAATACGTCCAAGGTAACTGTTATCCTTTTCAGGATTTGTCGCCTTTTCCTTTTTATGGAGAGAAAATATGTCAAGTCACATTCTTAGATGCACAATGCATCATTCTCGCATTGTTGATACGAGCGATCTGCTTAAACTATCCGCATCTACTTATTTTTCACCTGTCGGAATTCTTTAGTTTTCCTTGCCTGTTGAATGTTGTCCGATGGCAACCTTGTAAGTAGGAGAAGCAATTAACCTGAGAAGCCAGGCCGATTGATGATTGACCGGAATTTTTCTCCTCACCACCACACACCCAACCCCCCACACGGCATTTATGCAGAGGTTTCTGTCTAGTACAAACTTGATTCTAAAGACCACAAAATGAAGTATAGAAGGCAAATAGAACTAAGAATTTAAGCTGTCATCTAAGGCAGACGCCAATGAAGTCATAACTATTCTGACAATTAAATGGCGTGTTAGTATGCTTGATTTTCACACTTTCCTTTTGTCAAAGTCAATTCAGTTGTTACGGCATCCTTTGCATGTATAAGCTCTAAAGACTGGAAAAAGAAAATGAATATTGGTACCCTTGAGCATCATCTGAACAATAGAAGCTGCTTGATTCCAGAAATCAACAGCATGAAAACTAAGAAAGCCATAGAAGGGCCATGCGAAGTGCCAGGCCCCTGGTGGGGGAGGTTCTTCTCTGATGGGCTACTCCCTGATCTTTGGACCAAAGAAACTCGGGTCGGGTCGCCGCCCCATTCTTCGAAAACGACCAATAGATTGCCTGTGGGATTGAGCCATGATCTTGGAATGTGGTACCTGAAAGTTGAGAGCTTGTAACAGATGTTCATGTTAAACAGAAGAACCATACAGAAGAAAAAGTGTAGTTTCAACATTTTCTCACCATCTTTGAGAAGCCTCTCCACAATTACTCCGGCACTTGTTCTCGTCGAAGGTCCCTGTGTAACTACAGGCGCTGCAAGTGCCATGAGCTGTATAAGCAGGCCAGTGGCGTCCAACGCTCCGACCATTTATCCATATCTGACCCTTCCCCATGCCGTTCATGTCCAAGGCTAATGGAGCAGTTCTCTGGGGCATCGAAAGTTGTCTGCAGACAAAGCATGAACTGATTTTTATAGTCGAACTGGACTTACAGTCATCATTTAGTGTAATTTTTGTTGGTAAATCTTTACCTTGTACCAGATCAGGGGCTGATTTTGTTCCAATGTCGAACCTCCAGTCCATTCAACTGAGGAACTGCCGATGAGCGTGTGAAGACTCAGAGCTTCGCCCTTCAGACCGACCTTTTCCCAGAAACTACTATTTAGGTTATGATGATTGTGTAGCAGATTATTCCCAGTGTCCATGTCATACAGTATGTGAGTCATGTCCAAGAGACTAATAACTTCCCCCACCTTACGGAAGTGAATCATAGTAGCAACAATTATCCATACAAGAACTTGATTATCAAGACCAATAAACCACCGATCCCAATCAGCAGAAACGATCCTTTTTCTTATTTGACAGCTCCGAGATTTGATTCGCATTTTCAACTTTTTTTTTTGTAATGACGACGAAAGTATGCTGATATGATCTCTTTAATTGCTGGAAATTGTTGGTTTGGAAAGATAAAGAAGAACAAAGGAGCGGTACACAAACTAAAAGATACCTTGCAAGACCATTTCCATTTTGACAAGTCCCATTTTCCAGAATTCATACCCGCTAACGTGATCGGCCCGATAACCCCGGCATTCCATGTCTCAAAGTGCAAGCCAATATTCTGAACATTTCGAAACAGGAGACAATAATCTTTGTCAAAATGTGGTCATCCATCTTAACAATATCATCTGTTACTGAGAACAATCTGGGGAACGGATAACTGACCGGAAGCCCGACAGCCACACTTAATAGCGACACCTTGTTCATGCCGGCCATCAGCTTCACTTTATCACTATACGTTAATCTAGGATTCCCTAGTCCCCCGTATGCGGACCCTGGAGTACAGCCAGATGATCGATAGGACATCTTTTATGTTGAGATTTCGCGGCTAAGAAGATATTGCAATTTCAGACCTGAGAGAGAAATTGATCTACCTGCCTGTTGCCCGTTCACAAAAACATGGAGTGCATGTCCTGCTGATGATACGGTGAGAACGGGATATTGCCCATTCGTTAGAAACGCTTCGTCCTGACTTATTGTAAAGCTGAACAAGCAAGAACATCAGAGGAAATGCAAAACTGTGAGCACGAAACAATTCGAGATCGAAACTTCAATAATGCTCCTGAGATGCAACGGGAGGGGGAAGCAAGCAGCACTCACTCGATCGCATACCACAGATAGTCCGAAACGTCTCTACTGACACTAACTTGCTCCAATAGTCCTTCGTCTGTAGCTCCATGCTCGCCAAAAGAAATAGTTTCATCTCTATACGATTGCCAAGGGAATGCGCTTTTTACGGGCACCATTTGGACGGGAGAACTCTCGGCTCGAACCTGTAGAGGAGTTGATTGGCACCATGTCAACCTCATCCTTAATCACTAAAAGAAGGATTTTGTGCTGCATCCGCCAGTGGCAATGGCAAGATGTTCCTCGAATTGAATCTTTTTCTGGGGGCGGATTTTTGGAAATGCTCCTAAATCTTGCGGTATACATCTTTAGATGGACTTGGTAATTTGTTGTGGACAGTAGCAAGACATGTTAAATCGGAAAAGATTGACCGGAGATGGTCAAGAAAGTTTTCTCCTTACCGTGGCAGTGTTGTAGACAGCAGTTTGGCAGTCAGGAAGAATGCTGATGGACCATGGTGGCAAGTCGTATCGCCCATTTCGGAAAGTGACTTTCACGGAATACCGCATGTCGTAGTTCGCCAGAAAGGCCGCACAAGCCTCAGATCCGGATTCGAACACGTGAGCCTAGAAACCAAAATTTGATGGCTAAATATATTTCCACAACAGAAAACACATCAGTGCTGGGTAAAAATTGAAGGGGCTGAGAAACCAAACCTCTTGTTTACTTCCAAGTGATGACACTGCAGGATCAGCGATAACTAGAGCCGATTCGCTTTTCTTTATGGCTTGATGCAAATCTCTCAAGTGACTCCATTTTGGTTCCCGCAGCAAACCTGGGACAATATTGTGAGTTCTGATGTCAGGAAGATAACCTGATGATTGCCATCCAACTATATCGTGAATTACTCCTGGTCACAGGTTCAATAGCAACCGTGGTTAACGAGCATGATGTACAATGTGCCTTTACTCGATCAAACTTCCGAAAGTTATTCCAATTAGAAGCAGTTATAAACATTCAACAACAAGAAGGAAGCAAAACGTATGATAAACTTAACCTGACCTACTCTAGGATGCATAATGTAAACCCAGTTGCATACCAAATTCGTCAATAGGAGCATCGAAATCGTAGCTGGTGGCGATGAAGGGACCCCCGGCTGTCCTGCCAAAGTTGGTTCCTCCGTGATACTAGAGCAAAAAAAGACAATCCAGCAGAAGAAAAGAAACAAATCAGCAGTGGTACCGGAGGAGCGAAAAGAAGACAGTTTTATTAAAGATCAAACCAGGTAAATGATCATCTGACGAGAAAATGCTGTGGGAGTCAAGATTACCATATAGTAGTTGAAAAAGGAACCGCGGTTCTGAATGAACCTTGCGACTGCGAATGCCAAGTCTTCTGCTGGCCTGTGAGGCACTGCTCCCCCGAACCCAGTGTACCTGTAAACAAATTATGATGATCAGCTTCGGTACAATGGCAGGAGGAAAAGAAAAGGCGCATTGGCCATGTCGACACACCAGCCAGTCCAGACTTCGGTCCACATCTTGGGTTTACCGTTCGAGTTCGGCTCGAAATTTTCGCAGTAGAAGCCATTGCAAGTGTTGATCTGTCGCGTAACGAACCGTCACATTTCAAGGACAGGAGAGAACTGTTTCCTAGAAAGCTCCTAGTCCTAGTCTTTTAGGCAACTCGTCCGAGATAAGTTGAGATTTTAACAACTACGACGCCAAGAAAAGTCAAGTCGAAATCCAACAAAACAGAAGGAAAATGCAGACCACAGGATCAGGAGCATCAGCCTGCTTGCACATGACCCAGGGGACACCAGTGCTAAGCCCCACGGCCATATCAGCTGCCCATTTTGTGTATGCCTTGCCTGGTTCACCAATTTCCCACTCCACCATTTCAAACTCATTCTCTATCTGTCCACAAGGCCACACGATTCCAAAATTATCAGCTAGGAATGAAAAAGTGATAATTGCAGAAATATCCTAGACCTTGCAAAGTTTGTCCATTCAGCTCTTAAAAGACTTGCAGTTCGTACATTTAAGTCCTAAAATTTATAACTTTGGAAAATTTTCTTTGTACAAAAAATAAATAAATAAATAAAATGTAAGAATTTTCTCACCTGAGACAAAATTATGGGGCCTCCCTGGGGCTGAAACAACTTCTCTACCTTCATCATGTTGACTATCTTTTGCGTGAAACCTTGCATTGCATCCTTCATAATATAATTGATCAATATTCAATGTATACGTGAAGAGTATTTAAGTAGCCTTTTTTTAAATAACATGGATCATAAATAAATTGCACTAAAAAGTATCGCTCCACAAAAAATGAGGTGTTTCTAGAAAATACTTTATGTGAAGTCACTTTTCATGAAAATGACAATATTTTTGAGAGTTGGGTTGTAATTTGAAAATCAATTGGAAAATATTTTCTGACGTTCGGCATGAAAATCAAATTTGATTTTCCGTGAGAATTTGAAAATGTGTTATTTTCAAAGTCCTTTTCACGCAGTGCGAACCTTGAACGGCTGATTATCTGTCCTGAAAGCGATTCCGGGAACGTATTTCAGCCACACAGGGAATCCTCTGCATCACAGAAACAGAACAAAAGAATAACAGGGGATTCATATTCTTAAAAACAGGTTGAATAATGTAGAAGAGCAATGGCAAATTATCGTTTACCCAAGATTCCACTCTGCACAAACGTAAGGTCCGATCCGGAGATGAACGTAAAGACCGGCTTGTTGCACCAGCTTTATGAACTGAACCAGATTGAACCTGTCCTCAAAATAGTACTGCACAAAGGGTAAACAAAACAAAACAGAGGAGAAAAGAACCAGCTGTATTAGTTTACAGCAAATACTTAAATTTAGCAGGGTGGGAGTAATCTAACTCTATGAATTTACTTCTCCTTGAGAAGGCTCGTGTCCATTCCAGAAAACATAGGTTTGAATAACATCCAACCCTCCTGCTTTTGCCTTCTGTATAAGATCAGGCCACATCTGAAACCACCCAAGAACAAAAGGCAAATAAGATTCACATCGCAATGCCTTCAGACAGAATCAGAAAGAAACGTAGAGAAAAAAAAAAGGCAAGTCGTGAATTGCATTGGGTAAGTCGGTTACCTCAGGAGTGCTTCTTGGGTAGTGAATGGAGCCAGAGATGAGAATCCTCCTCCGCCCATCGATGACGATGGCTTTTCGGTCATAAGAAACAGAGCACGACACTGAACGAGCCCACGAGATCAGAATCAATGCCAGCATCAATCTAGCTCCAATCACAGTACAAAAAGCATGAAACTTTGAACCCATGATGATGAAGATGATGAAGATGCTTCTTCCTCAGTTTCAGCTTCAGTCAAAAAGCAACGACCTTTTTTTTTTTTTTTAATCTTCTCTTTTCCCAAACAGGTTCTGCACGTACGAAGAACTCAATAACAACAATCTGTTGCTTTAGAGTAAATCAAGAAAAGAGTTGGAAAGAAAGCGGGACGGAAGAATTCGAAAAATTCCTGTTATTCATACGATAAAGAGAGACTATTATTTGAGGAAAGTAAATATGCAATGTCCTAATCTTAATGTACGGAGCCGATCTAAATCAATCATGATGCAGTAAATGCAAGATTCGAGGAATCTCCAAGGATACTTCTTACACAGTATCCCCTCACTTTCATCATGTTTAAATTGCTCATGTAATAAGATTAAATGCTCCTTAAATAACGCTCACATGATCGAAATAAAAAGTCTAGTTTTCGCTTTTGGAACCGGAGCCGAATCGGCCGGCAAATCCATCGTTTCCAATGTGAACCTGAGGATCGACCTACTTTCTTGTTTGTTTTCATTTTTTTTAATTATTATTATTGTGGAGACATAAGAAGATTGACAGCCTTGACGATTTTCATATGCTGTTTTTACCTCAACGAGAAATGAGAAAGTGTGTAAGATACTCATCTTAGAATTTGTTTCTGGACCGGTTCGAACTCAGTTCTACCTGAAACTAGCCTTACACAGTATAACAGCTAATCGAACCGGTCTCCGTGTGAACCGGTTTGGAACCATTGGAATAATTGCAATACAAAGGCTGGATTATCCCAAAAAAGTAATAATAATAATAATAAAAGCACTTGAGAAAACGATAGCATGATAATTTCCCCGTCCAGCTAATCGTCGGTACTCGGCAGGTCTTCCTCGTCGTCGTCGCCGGAGGCCATGGCGGAGGTGGTGGTGGTGTTCGACTTCGATCGGACGTTGATCGACGGCGACAGCGACAGCTGGGTGGTGACGGAGATGGGTCTCACCCACTTGTTCCGTGAGCTCCGCTCCACCATGCCCTGGACTTCTCTCATGGTTCGTCTCGTTTGTAGTCTCTCTCTTTAGGATTCCTATCACTTCTCAGCAAACACAATCACCCTTATAATTTGACTCTGTGATGCTCGTGGGGCGTGCGTCTTTGAGTACTCCTTGCTCAAAGCTTGCAGCTTTTTTGATTTTCATTGATGTGAATTTGAGCAGAAATTGATGATCTGTGATGTTTTATTCACCCCAGAATAGGATGATGGTGGAGCTCCATTCACAGGGCAAGGCAGTCGAGGACATTGAGGATTGCTTGAAGAGAATGCCTCTTCATCCTCGTGTTATCGAATCCATTAGGGGAGCTCATAGACATGGGTAATGAATACATATGACGCACTAAGTTTCATACGCGTGGGTGTGATATAAGAAGGGGTTAACGTATATAGCTAAATGGTAATGTTTATATTGGGGGCTTTTTCCGTTAGATGTGACTTGAGGATAATTAGCGATGCGAATCGGTTCTTCATAGAGACGATCTTGAAGCATCATGGGCTGTTGGGTTGTTTCTCTGAGATCGTCACGAACCCGACTTTCGTGGACACGGAAGGCAGGCTAAACATTGTCCCCTTTCATGATTCTGCCTCTTCTCCTCATGGATGCAACTTGTGCCCTCCCAATATGTGCAAGGTAATGTAGCAATGATTCACACCCTGGGCTTTGCTTCATGTATGCGATTCTCGTGTTCATGTATTCCCGAATTTTGATGCATTTATTGTCGGTGACCTAACTATTAATGGCAGGATGATATGTATTGCTATGTGCTTTTGTGGATTTTGTGAAGCATTTTTGAGCTTTGGGGCTTTAAATGAAAGGAAGAAGCAGTTTGCCTTACTTTAAGCTTTGACTGCATGCCCAACGCTTTAGGGCTGCCTGTCAAGAGATTTGAGCTTCGTGAGGAACTGCGATGAGGGTTCCTTGTAGTTTTCTGAGAGGAATTTGTGCTTGAATTTACGCTCTGCATTTTCCTTCTAGGGAGAATATAGATGGAATGTGACTATGCTTTAACCAATGGAAATTGGATGAAGTTGTATAGAAGTGTGTTACATCGAGAACAGCTGAGAATAATCTTATTGGCAATAAAAGGTCTTATGTTTGTCAAATAGCCCAGGGAAGCATGCAGCTCCACTTTAAAGATCTGGCTGCAAACGTGCAGAGGGTGGCTGGAACATCCTTGGATAACCATGGAAAAAGGAAAGAGGTCGATGTTTGACATAGATGCAACGTTTCACATGCTTATTACATAGCCTAGGTGTTTCAATGTGTAAGACTGCCTAAATCTTTAAATTGTGACAGCGTGTTGAAAGGTAAATATGCAATGCTTTTGAATTTTCAGTGGCACATGGTGTTTTTGGTGTTAACTGTGTGAAATACACATTGACCCTATTTGTATTTTATTGCCCTTCTCTTATCCCCAATAAAGTTAAGAAAGTCCATTTTGTTTATTGTCTTAAGGAAATCTGTCGATCTTTGGTGTGCCGGCTCATTATGAATCCTTGCGCTTTTCTATACAGGGCCTGGTTCTGAAGAGGATTCAAGCCGCTGATTCTGAGTTCAAGAAGAGAAGATTAATATATCTAGGAGACGGGAAAGGTGATTACTGCCCGTGCTTGAGGCTCGGAACGCGAGACTTCGTAGTTCCAAGGAAGAGTTTCCCTCTCTGGAATCTCATTTCCAGCGACCAAACGCTTATTAAAGCCGTGATCCATGAATGGAGCAACGGTGAAGAGCTCGCGGAGTGCTTCTTGACATTCTTGACAGGATTCTAATAGATGAAAATACCAGGACGGGGCTCATAGCTTCGCCTGAAAATGGTCGTAAGACAAGTCAAGTCTCTTACCCTTAAACCATCTTTGCAGAACCTACCCATTTGATCACTAGGGAATTGGTGGGACATGGAACTGATTTTTATCTCCATTATACCATGATGTTAGCAATGTTCGATCAAGCCAATGAATTATTATTATTCTTATTATTATTTTTGCTCTACTGTCTCTCTTTCTGTTTGGCTGATCCATATGACAGATTTTTAAATAGAAGTTGGGTTCCTGGAAAGTTTGGTTTCATTTATCTAATCTGCAATCATATTCAATCTTACCGGACAATTCATTTAGATCATAATGAACATGCAGTGATCCGTGGAAAGCATGCTGTCTTCTATCTCTTTTGGGAAAAAAAGGGGAAGAAAGCGTTGCTAGGAGTGTATACTTGGGTTACTGGTGATTCTTTAACATGATTTTTGGCTATTCAAATTTTGTTTTGACCTGTGTTTTTCCAGAGTATTGGATTTGGAAAATGTGGCTGTTGAACCGTTACTTCATAATACTATGACTGTACATTTCAGTATGATTCAAATCTGTGTAAATGTGGAACAACAATCTTTTTTTTTAAGGATTACTTGTGAGAGTGACATATAGGTTTCCTTTTTTTTTTTCAATAAAGGGGCAGAGCTCGAAAATTGCGGCGTTACTCTCCTAATATAATACGATCCAACCTGACTCCCTAACAACGAAGGAAGCAAACCTATTGATGGCCTATCTAATACATGACTTATCACCTGTGTTGTTGGGTTGGATGACTCAATTTGCTAGTCAATCTGCACGTGCATGTCCTTTCCTTGAAATTATGCGGAATTGAAAATACTTTAGCATACTTCAAATTGAGATATGATCATTCTCCTTGCGATGAGTACTTTTCTTACACTCTAAAACTTGTTCTTTTTCGATGTTACTAAAACTTGTTATTGCTATCGATTGAAGCACTAATTTCTTAGTAACCAAATATTTCTCTAACGATATGTCGATCGGTTTTGTCCTCATGCCAGCAGCTTGATCACATTTTGGTATTCGATATACAAATGACGTTGCCATGATCGCCTTAGAACGGATGAGTTCTATTAGTATGAGATTCAATTCAACGTTAAGTATCGGGGGTTAGCGGTCAATATTGATATATGTTCGCTAGCATCGAAGTCAATGTTCGATGGTAGCGTTTATCGGCAGTGGATAAGATGAGAACCACGTGTTTTTTTTTTTTGGTTTTACTAGTTACCCCAACCATCGCACGTGCGGCATCTTAATCAGACAGTCTAATTGACGTTAATGACATTGATTAAGGTTGTACTGAAGTCAAAAGAAGGAAGTACACAAAAACGGCAAGCCGTTCCGGTAACTCCGTTAGCTTTGATTGGACGCGGCAACACACAGGGTTTCAATTTCCCCTTTGTTAAAAATAAATCGACAATTTCAAAAAACATGAAAGGTGTTTTGCTCAGGTGTGCGCGAGGTGCAGACAATCCAACTGTCCCATGCCACTGGTGTTCCCGCTGCGCGAGAAATTATTCAGTGGTTAGTGATGACCACGTCCACTGAATAATTTCTCCCGGTGCGCGTGTCCTGGAACCGGGACTCTGCTCCTGATTGGCTAGCGAAGCCAGGAGTAGCGAGACTAAAATAGGTTGGAGCGCACCTGATAACTTCTCCCTTCCAACCAATAGGCTGGTGACAATCTTTGGCCGGAAGTGGCCGTCGCTGACTGGTCAGATTCCTTTCTCTTCTTCTCCTTCTCCTCTTCGCGCACGCCATCAAGTGACGCCTCGACGTCCTTCTCCCTCCTCTCGAAGCGGAAGAGGGAGAGAGAGAGAGCGATGAACGTGTCCATGGATGGCGTGATCGAAGCCATGCCCGTGTTCGCCAAGGAGCTGATCGCCGGCGGTGTCGCCGGCGGAGTCGCCAAGACTGCGGTGGCGCCTCTCGAGCGCGTCAAGATCTTGTTTCAGGTGCGCACGCCCTCTCTGTCGAGTTTCGTTCGTTCGTTCGTTCTCGAATCCCCGAATTTCGCCGCGGCTTGCTGGCTTGACTCTGCTCGTTGACTTGTTGGGGGGCGTGGTCCTGATTGTGGACTTGTGGATTGGTTCTGTGAGGACTGTTCTGGTTGAAGGCGGCCGTGCTCCGACCGCTGTTGATTGTTGAGGCTGCAGAAGCTAATAAGTCACAGTTAGTGTCGAGGTTGGGTGTGTTGATTTTGTTTGGCAATTGGCATTGTCGATTCCAGAGGGTTGAGGTGTATTATACAGGCTATTATGCGAGAGAGCGATTGATAGTGAATACAATAAAATAAGGAGAATAAGGTTGGTAGCTTGGTTAAGACAAGCGATGGATATCCGTGAAACCCTATTGTAGTGCAACTTGGATGCGACCTTGTCCATCTACCTCTTTGTAGATTACTTAGTATGGTCAGGTGGAGGATGAATTAACACTGTTAGGGGTAAGCCTTCAGTTGCTGATCATTGAAGTCCCTTTTCTGTTGAAGAGGACAGTCCCTGGATAATCCGTGAAACAGTTAGATAATCTTGAGCTGTGGTAGTCAGTGTTGGGTTTATGAGTTCTTATATGCTTGGTTATCCTGATTTGCAAAATGATCTTATGACAGTTGTGTTTAGAGACGGAGGGAGGGAGGGAGAGGGAGAGGAAAAACTGCAGCACTGCCTCTTTCGTAGCTGGAATGCTGGACGCCATAATCTCTCTCTCTCTCTGCAGTATGCACTCTGTTGAATTCTCTTCCCCGATTATGTCTGTCTGCACCTTCTGTGACCATGGTACATTTTGAGTAATATAATCGCTCTTGTTTTATGACTTACGTCAGGATATTGGTTTTGGCATGAGTGAATCATTCGGCAAAGCTAGTTGCTAGAGCTCCATAGGTTTACTTGGAATCCACTTTGATGAGGCTTATGAAGTTGGATTAAGTTCCATTTTAACAGATATAGTGTGAGCGTTGAGCAGCACACAAGCAAATAAACAAATAAAAGATGTTTGTGGTGGATTCATGTTTTATCTGGAAATGGTGCTGATATACATTTGAGGATTATCCTTTTAGAGTAATTCTGCTTTAGCCCTGGATTTCAAGATTATATGCTGTCATAGGCTTAATAAGTGCATTCAAGTTTTTCTATTAAATGTATCTTACTAGTATTCATTTAGACCAGAAGAGCAGAATTCAGAGCATAGGGCTGATTGGATCTATTAAAAAGATTGCAAAGACAGAGGGGCTTTTGGGTTTCTACAGGTATATTGATGTCAATAGTCATCATGTGAAAGTTTTTCATAGAATATATTTGGTATTGATTTTCTTGTTTGTTTCTCAGAGGAAATGGTGCAAGTGTTGCTCGAATAGTACCATATGCAGCACTTCACTATATGGACCTATGAGGAATACAGGAGATGGATCATCGTTGGTTTCCAGATGTTGGAAGAGGCCCTGCGCTGGATCTTGTGGCAGGATCATTTGCTGGGGGAACTGCTGTACTTTTACCTATCCTCTGGATTTGGTTCGGACTAAATTGGCTTATCAGGTGAAGCAATCATTTTGTATTCGCATGAGAGCATATGCATGATGATTAAAACCGAGTGACAACAATATGTTCCCCGTTAACATCTTTAACCAATTTGCTGTTTTTGCAGGTTGTTGGTTCATCAAAGTCTTCTGTAAAAGGAGTGCTTGGTTCTGAACAAGTCTACAGAGGAATCCTGGATTGTTTGCAAAGACGTATAAAGAAGCTGGGATTAGAGGACTCTATCGCGGTGTTGGTAGGATTCATTAGCTGCTTTCTTAAACGAGGATAACATTTCTTCTGTTCCATTAACATGCAGAAACATTTCAGCACCATCACTCTACGGAATTTTCCCTTATGCGGGTTTGAAGTTTTACTTCTATGAGGAGATGAAAACTCCACGTCCCTGACGAACACAAAAAAGATATCGCAGTGAAGCTTGTCTGTGGATCGGTTGCCAGGTTTATTGGGTCAGACATTTACTTACCCGCTTGATGTTGTGAGGAGACAAATGCAGGTAATATGAATAAAAGATGGGGAGTAGATTATAGATACCAGTTGGAGGGTGTATAGGGATGATCCAAAAGAAGTTTTTGACTTGACAGGTTCAACGGCTCATGGCATCTAACAGTGCAGAACTTAAGGGAACAATGGAAACCCTTGTCTGATTGCGAAGAAGCAAGGATGGAAGCAGTTGTTTTCAGGATTGAGCATCAACTACATGAAGGTAGGAAGTTATGCAAGTTTCCATTTGTTAATCACTGTACATTTATACTTCTACTAATGCCGGTTCATTTACTTCAGGTCGTACCGTCAGTAGCTATCGGATTTACTCTGTATGATGTCATGAAGTCAAAACTTAAGAGTCCCATCACGAGATGAGGCTGTGATTGAAGTAGAGTTGAAAGAACAGAGTAGTCATGCATCTTCATTGCACTCATAAGGATGCTGATCCCTAATATTACAAGGCAATCAGAGGACTCCATTTTGCGGCTGGCTTTTGACTCTGTTGGAATCCTTTGTAGCATCAGGTCATTGGTTGTATATTTCATTTTCCCTCGGACATTTTATGATGCTCCTAGCTGCAGCATCCAAAAGCACATCGTCCGAGGTCCATTATTGAAGGAATTAGTCAATAAGGTATCACACGGCATTCTTTAGAATTCAGATGGTTAACCATCCAGATTTCCTGTACACTGGGATAGGAATAGGATCGACATGCAAGTTGTACATACATAAGGTGTAACCATCCGGATATCCTATGTGTTGTAAAAGCACCAGAATCTGTTGTGCTGCGAGCTTCTGGTCTGATTACTTTGCCTCCTGAACATGTTCTATTTGATGCGCTTCACACTTTATTCTTCAATATATCGCACCATCAGTTCTTTGTGAAAGCGGCGTGGGAAGATCTGTTACGCAATCATCTCAAAAAGTTGAGCAAGGCATGTAGTGCTTGGTAGACTTAGTGAACTGTGACAAGTAGACTAAGCAAAGATTTCCTTTTGCAGCCTTCTCAAAAGAAGCAATCTATTGCTGGTTTGTTTTTGAATAATTGAGAAGCAGTTTGGCACCTACTTGCTTTGGGAACCAGCAACAGCACCAATCACTTCCAGAACTCGAACATATTGATTTTAGGTGTCGTCCCTGTTCTTGAAGGAGCGAAAACATTCCCCAAACTCATGGCGGAGGTGAAACTGTATGGATGAAAAACGGACGACAAAGCGGAAAAACGTTCATGCTGCCTTCCAGGAACTCACCAATAATAAAATTGCAAATGCCATCATTCTAGGTCCATGACTTTTGAGGATCTGTACAAGATCAAACTCCCATGTTAGACAATCACTTGATCGCCTACGAGAAAAGGACAATACAGGGCACTTTTTAAGCGGTAGAACTTGGAAATAAACAGGAGCTCCATCACTAGGGGAAAAACCGACTTCACCAAAAATCTCCACAGGAGCACTGGCCATCCCTGAAATGATGGAATCGCTTGTTATCCCTCACAACCAACTCCCTCCCGACGATCTTAGACATGATTTTAATCGCATTGTGACAGTCGCCGCAAATTCGGAGGTTCTTCATGATCCTCAGCGTCGTTCTTGGTGGCGTGCTGATCAAACCATAGGCGATCGCCAAGCGCTCGCTGTGATATTGCAGGGCCTGCTCTTTTGCCTCCTCATCAATGTCGTGGAGGACGTATCTCGTGTCGGGTACATACCCAGCTTCCCTCATCTGCCCATTCAAGCCTCTCGAATTCACCTCTTCCTTGTATGGTACGATGCATCGATACTCGCTCAGCTTATTCTTCTCCTCAATCATATGACTGCAGAATCCTTCCTTCTCGGAGCTAACGGGAGTTTATTGGCAATTGCCTGGGAAGGATCAAGGGCAACCAACAACTCCTCGGCTCGGTCCTCGAGCTCAAGATCCCCATGAATCCGAGCATAATTCCTTAGTGCCTCCCAAATCTCCAACGTGGGTTGATTGGATTTTCTCAACAAAATCCCATGCTTCACACAAATGACCCGAACTTCCATACACATCAATAACCCCTAAGTAATGCTCGACGGTGGAACAATACCGAATTCGTTCCTCATCGAATCAAAGTGCATGAGCCCTCGTTTACCGCTCCTGCGCTCGCAACAAGCCGCCAAAACGGCCGCTGAACGTCTCTCCATCGGGAAGCAGCCCCGCCTTCCTCATTTGACTCAAACAAAAGCAACCCATCATTTCCTTGGCTGCTTGCGGCATATCCATTGATCATCAAGTGCCACAAACTCATATCCTTCTCGCGCATTCTGTCGAACACCCGGCGCGCATCTCTCATACTACCACATTTCACGTACATCCTCACCACTTTCTCACTCAAATCCACATCGCCCCGAAAGCGAGACCGCTCAACAAATCATGAACTCTCTTGCCCAGATCGAGAGACTTCGAATTCTCGCACAATTCCAATAACGCGCCAAAAACAGCATAATCTGCACAAACCCCCTCTTCCATATACGCAACAGCTTCTTCTACCTTACCCTCTGCAAACAAACTCATCACATCGGCTTCCTTCAAATCCCCTCGTGCCGACCCCAAACTCTGCTCCCCGACTCGCCACCTCCCCGACTCCCGTCAAATGAACGAGCATCCTTCGAAGGAGTTTCGCGGCCGTGTTGGCGAGGGTGGTTTTCTATCCTCCACTTGGTGGTGGAGCGAGGGCTCGCGCTCTCTCCGCCACGGCGGCGGCTGTAGACTCTGGGGTCGTCTGCGTTTGGGACGGCGTAACTGCAGAGAGGCTTTAGCTTGGGATTCTTCAGCGACCAGAGAGGCAACCTCCTGGGACGGAGGTTGTTGGGTTTTGGTGTTTGTGGGGTGTCCGAAGTCCTGGAGAGATCCTGGAAGTGGAAGCGTAGAGTGACGCCATTGCTGTGCTTCGATGAAGAAAAGTAAGCCGGGAGCTTTATCGCGGGGAGGGACTCTCAGATATTTGTCCTTTGTCCCGCAGTCGAAAGGCTCTGACTTGTATCGCTCCAATAATATCGTTTCATGGCGCAAGATAGATGACCTGTTGCGCTGTAAATCCTATCATCATCGACTCTATCCGAATGTCCGAAGCTCAAACTCAATCTTATGATGGATCAGTAACTTTTTAAGTCCTATTGCACTTGTAAAAGTAATTCTACATGGGGTGCCTGTCACCGCCGGCTTTCCTCGTCCTGCTGAGGACAGGCTGGTGCAAGACAGGACGCATTGTCACCCGATCACTGCAGTTTCTCCTATGACCATGCTCGTCATTTTTTTTTTTTCCCCCCCTCCCCCCCGCTTTCCCTGATTGAAGAAGAAGGGAAAACGCTAAAGCCGGGAGCTTTCTATCGCGGCGGACTCGGGACCTCTCAGATTATATTGTCCTCTTTTCTCGCCTCCCGC
>JAGVVM010004401.1:0-19061 GCA_019149425.1 Psidium friedrichsthalianum
CCAACCCTCATACTTTCCAGATTTACATGACACCCTATTGAGCAACTTACCCGTTGTGAGTTTTTGCCAAAAAGAACACCCAACAATTCTAAAATGCAAAACCATATCGTAAGCGTAGACTCAACTATTTCAAATCAAGCATAAAAATCGTGTACTACTTTGAAGATAAATTTCTATGATCAAATGAACCCCATTTTCCAAAATATATTTCCATTGAAAGCTCATGATCTCAGGGAGGAAGTAATATTTCACAACAACTTCTCAGAGTTCAAACACGACAAAAAAAATATTAAAAATCAAATAACAAGCAAAGGTCGTAGGGCTCCGAATTTGCAGAAATCTATGAATACCTTCAAAATCACATTCAAGCCACAAACACATAGACTTTCACGCTGCCCACTTCCAGCCACCACGATAAACCATTTATAAATGTTTTAGAGAAATAACGCAACATGAAGCCTCAACCAACGGATATCATCCAGAAATGAACATCTTATTTCATGTCTTTCATCAAAGAGTCCATAGGAAACTGAACATCTTGCACAGAAAGCAACACGTCCACGGTCATCATCACAATTACCTCTGAAGCACTTGTGGGAATCACACCATCACCCCCCCCCCAGTCAGTCACAAAGGACAAAATACCAGTAAAAAGATTTAGACTCAACACACTTATTGACGCGATTTCAGGCGATTGATCGAACATGTTAGTAGTGTTTGAGTAGAATAAAACTGAACAAGTTGGTAACTAAATATCCACACAGAGCTTGGGACGTGAAGGTTCTGACAAAAAAGAGAGAAATTGTGCTCTTGGTTTATAGCTGGAGGATAACTGCGGACGAAGCGAAGAGCGAAAGGGATTCGGCAAGATTTAAGAACGTGAATTCATCTTCTCTCTGTTGAGCGAATCAGTAGGAGAGTCGGTTATGGGGGATGAGAGGAAAGAGCCGCGCAACTGAGATGATTTTGCCACGATTCTGTCAATCCCATGATTTTGCCGAAATTGATGTTCAAATCGAGGTAATTTACTTAATCGGTTATTGGTGCTCAAAAATAGCCAAACCTGTCTCTAGCTCGATTTCTTGAATGGCTTGAAAAATGATGCATAAAATCCTTGGATCAAATATCGTGAGGGGATTATCCTTAGAAATGACTCGCAAATCAACTAATTTTGAATTCGGCCAATCGAAAATCGAAAATTCTCCGAATTTGGTAGAAAAGTCCATTCTCAACCGACGTTTGTAAACTTGATGATTTAAAAAGTCTACTTAAGTTCGAGCGTGAGATCGAACTGGTGAATACAACTGAACGCATTCATGAAGCAAGGCTTCTTCATAACATGCGATCGAAACCGAGATCACATTGAGGTTAGGGACAAAGAAAAACAGGCCAATTGATCAGCTAAACCTGATCGAATTGAGGTGAGTTATCGTACAGTTGTCACATAGATAATAACCTACTTGAAAAAATTGATACTAACACGGGGTTAAAGCAGCTCGCGAAATGTTTTTGTACTTCACTGACAGTGTATTATTAGTGCAAGAGCCCTATATTTGACCCTTAGCCCTAAACTAGAGCCGTCAATATGGGTCAAAAGACCCATATTTGACCCATATTTTGTATAAAATGGGTCTTATATGGGCATTAACATTTTAAGGACTCACTAAAAATGGGTCCAAAAGGTTGAAGAGAAATTAAATGGGTCAAAATTGGGCCACGCATGAAACCCATTTTCGACCCATATTGGACCTATTTTCGACCCATAACTCTCACAAATTACAAATGGACCTAGAGCCCTTTCCGTTTGTTTCACGGAAAATGTGATACTTTGGAAATCATTTTTTAGGAAGTCATTTTTTTTCAAGAAAATAATAATATTTTTCGATTTTTGATTAATACTTAAAAATAAACTGGAAAACAAATTTTCGTCATTTGTTATGGAATTGATTTTCGGGGACCGACGGTGGCAGGGCCGGCGATTGGCCGCGGCCCGGGAAGGGTGGCCTGCGGAGACCGGAGGGACGGCAGCGGAGACGAGTGGAGACCAGCCGGCCGACCGTGGAGACTGGCCGCGGGACCGAAGCCGGCCGCGGTGACTTGGCATCGGCGACCCCGGCGGCAGACGGTGACGTCCGGCAGAGGCGACATCCGGCAGGCCGCGACGAACGGCCTCGGCCACATCCACGGACAGGCAGGCAGACCGGTCTCGGAACACATACGGCCGGCCGCGGAGACCGGATCGAGGCCACCGTCGACGGAACATCCCCCCTTTGGACGACCAGACGAGGACAAACGACGGCGCAGGCCTCGGAGACCGGCCGAGGCCACTCCGGCAGGATCGGCCGACCGGGCCTCGGCCCACCTCCTGCCGGGCCGCGTCGAATCGGCCGAGGCCACCCGCCGGGCCGGCCGAGGCGACCCCCCGGCCGAGGCCACCGGGCCGGCCGCGGGAGACCGGCCGAGGCCCACCGCGGCGGCCGCGGCGACCGGCCGAGGCCACCTGAGCCGGACGAGGCGACTGAGCCGGCCGGCGGCGAACGGCGGCGGCGTCGGCGGGTTGACCCACGACCATGTCCGGCGGCAGGCAACCATCAGTGGCCGGACCCGCCACCGCCGCCGACCGCTGCCTCCGCCGTGGCTGAGACAAAATGAAAAAAAAAAAATGCCAAGCCCCAAAATAAAATAGGTTTAAATTAGTTATATATTTTTTTAAAAATTATTAGTGTATTTGGCAATATGGGTCAAAAATGGGTCAAGTCGGGGGGGTATGGGTGTTTTGGTTGCGGGTGGGGTCGGGTATGGGTCATTGGAATATGGGTCAAAATGGGTTAGACGGGTCAATATGGTCGGACTAATTCGACCCGACCCAAAAAACCCGACCGACCCCACCATTTGACACCCTATTAACCCAAAACCAATGAGAAAAGTCTAAGATTGATTAGCCAAAATGTAAAAAAAAATTATACTGAATGGCGCGGTATTAATAAATTCCTGGCATTTTAACGAGAAACTATCAGTTATAGGGGAGAGGAGAAAGAGAGCTCGCAATGAAGAGAGGGAAGGAGTTGATCCGTTGATTTTGCGGGCCCTACTTCGCCGCTTCGGTTAACTATGCCAAATCGCGTGATTTTGCCTAATTGATGTTTCCAAATCGAGTAATTATGACTAATCGGGTTGTGAATCTGGGTTAATTCGCGTTACTCAGAAGGAAAATTGAATGCATATTTATTAACATCCTTGAATCAATCTATCGTGAGGGGATTATCATTAGAAAATTGACTCGAAAATCAACTAATTTTGAATTCAGCAGCCAATCAAAAAATCGAAAAATCTCGATTTCGTCGAAAAAAAGTCGATTCGAGACCGATTCGTTCATAAAATTGATGATTTAAAAGTCTACTTAAGCTCAAACGTGGGATCAAACTGGTGAAATTACAACCAAATGTATTAGTGGGAAGCAGGGCTTTCTTAACATGCGATCAAACTGAGATTCACATTGGGTTAGGTGGACAAAGAAAAACAGGCCGATTGATTTAGCTAAGCATGACAGAATGCAGGATCACAAGAAAGCTTATGAGAGTTTGTGGGTGAGAAACAGGTGACAGGGAAGGAGGAGGGAAAAACCCCAGCCAGGTTCCAAACTACCGCGCCTAACAAATGGTTGATGGACTATTACCTCAAGCCCGCGAAACAAAGAAATTATGGCCCCGGCCGGCCGGTCTCCAAAACATGCTTTTTTCCAAGTAGAATGGTAGTAACATCGTTTTATGTCGAATTCAACATGGAGAACTAGAACTCTACCTTGCCAATATAGCTGGGAGTGTCTCCTAGTACACATTAGCTTCTTGTCGCCACCGAAAATGAAAATTCGCGCTCATATTTGAAATGTAATAGGGACGGTCACCTTCGTAATTCCCGACGGATCATAATACCTTATCTTGTTGCAGCCTGGGGAGCTCATTCTTTGTGAATAGTAAGTGGAATTCAGTGTCTTTTGTCCATTTGTAATGTTTCTTCTCTGTAGCCTACCTATCGATCTATTCACCGACCCAAGTTCCAACCATGTCTCAGAACAAGCAGTCCTAGACAAGGAGTTGTAGAGAGGTGATCCATTTAATCTCTTGTAGATTGCAGAAAGTCCTATTGCTTATTCTGATAGTAAGGAATCGCCTCTCTCTTTTTTGCGACAACAGTTGTGAAAGAGCATATGCTGATGTAACTACGGACAGGTCAGTGGTCAGCAGCATTCAGTTAATCTCTTCTCGAGATAGAAAACACAATGGGTAGAATTGAAGGCACAATTTGTGCTTTGGTTGAGTTACATGAACATCAATGGCGCAAAAAAACTAGTGTTTATCACTCTAATTGGTCAAATTTGCAGTAGGAGAGTCTACGGAAAATAGTAACCTAATGAGCATGTTGTTAAGTGACATTGCTGCTGTTCGAACCATCACATGATGATGTCTTGTTTGTAGGGATTGCTGGAAGGCCTAAAGGCACAACAGGCAAAAGATGGTCAGATCCGCTCTTTCGGCCTGAAGAGAACAGCTTGCGCATGAAGATGGGCGCGAGAGGCTTCGCATGCCTTGAAGCAGACTGTCTTAGTCAACCAGCATTGGGTATCAGCACTTCCTTCATGAGCATGATGAGCTCAACAAGAAGAAAATCCAAAGCGTTAGACCTCAAGCGTTTCTCGATTACCCTTGATACCGACATGTTCGGCTTACACTGCAATCTGCAGGTTCCTCCTCTAGGAAAAGGATCGTTGTATGTTAGACCTTTGCTCATCCGAAGAGGACCAGTTTTGCGCATGGGGCCAGCGCCAGAATATACACTTCTGTATGTGCTTCACCTGTCGGTAATCTGCATATTTGGGCGACCAACAATTAGTTCTTGTGAGCAATAAGAATTCTTCAGATCTTTTTTCCTTTCTTTTTCTGGGTTGAAGAAGATTTCGATAACGCATTGAATTATTTGTATCCAGGGTCCGATGTCCATGAAATTGGTCATCCAGGATAAATCCCATAGAGCTACACCTGGAGGAACCGGGAATCAAATCCATCCCAAACTACTCCCCTGTGAGCCATCGAACAGCAAAATTTCCGTTCACCCCGATGAGGTGAATGACTAGTGCTCTGCTTCTGCTCATGCCAAGATTAACATATATTCTCGACTGCCTATGAAAGCGTAAGAAATCAGCTTACGTGATATGCTAAAAAGTTAAAGTAAGGATGGATTTATCAAGTCAGCAATCAACTGCTTTGTACTCAGACAGTCCAACGTAGCACAACCCGAGTCGGCTTCTTCAATAGGAAGAGACCAAGTTTAAAGAGCGATGCTGAGAGCACATTCCAAAAGCAAATGGTGAAAAGAACGCGCAGCATCCAAAATTATGATTGACTCATAAAATAGCACCATAAGCATGGAATCGCATACTGCGGAGCAATCACAGGGCATGAAAAACTGCATTTTTTTAACGATCACGTTATGTAATTGGAACATAGTTACATAAAATGAATGTACCTTTAAAGATCAAGAAAACTCCAAAGTGGAAGGCAACTGAACATGATAGAATTGAGGTTTATACAAGAGAGAAATTACAAGAGTTCTATGAGAGAGAAAGGTGACGAAGGAGGAGGAGAAAAACCCAGCCAGGTTCCAAACTACCAAAAACCCTAACAAATAGGTTTGCTTAGATGGACTATTCACCTAAAAAAGCCCGCGAAATAAAGATTTATGGGCTGGGCCGGCGGTTTTCATATTTTTGGCCTACCTAAGTTTCGGGCTTGGGAAAACTATGCCTTTCGGCTCTAGCCGGTCAGATAACAAGCCTGAAATGGGAGATATCACGGTGAATGTAGTAACGAAACGCAATTTGGTAATGCATTGTATCATGTTATAGGCTGACATGACAAGCATTTTTTTTTTGTTGAAATTCAATCACAATTTGACACGTGTCCATGACGTGGACAAGATCTGGTGCACTACATGTGCTGCTTCTTGTGTTGATATTTCAGCGTTGCTTCCTAAAGGGCTAGCTTAATAAATGGGTTTGCTTAGATAGACTATTCACCTAACAAGTGGTTAGCTAATATACTATTTACCTTTAATTCTCGAAAGCTTTGTAGAGATTCATAGCTACTTTCTTGGTAAGTCTGCATTCCTTTACCACTCAAGTCTTATGGCCAGTAACATTATGATGACGCGTACTATAGTATTAAAACTCAGAGGCATATGCTCAAAATGGATAGCATTGGGTTAATTACATCTCGATCCACGATAGTGATGTATAGTTGGAATTTATAGTTCACGGTTTACGCTCTCAGTCTCTCCCCGTCCCGTTGTATTTTATCGTGAAGTTGATGGATGAGTGAATGATGAGGCTCACTCTTTATGTAGCAGAATCAAATCGAGCTTTACATTTTTGATTAAATTCGATCTGACCTTGCACCATTATAAGAAAATACAATTGTGCCCTGAACATTTCAATCGATTTGATTGTGTCCTAAAATATATATTGATAAAGTACATTTCATGGTGTGCTGTGGCAGCAGCAATTTTAATTACATTCACACGATTTAAGATACAGGTTTTATGATCAATTAACCGGTGGAATTGCTAACAAGTTAGTTTGAAAATTCTGATGCACTTCCCCGTTCGACTCAATGAGACGTGGGATGGCAAACGAAAGCTCATTATCGCGTGTTTGAATCATCTCCCGTGCTTGGTTGGGGCCAAATAGAAAGACGAGTTTCCAAATCTCTCCTTTTGCCATTTGCTTTAGGTATCATCTTATAATGTATGGATAGTCTCTGCTTAAGACGATCTTCCTTGTAATGATTTCATTTTCATACACTAAGTGTACATAATAAAAGAAAAAAAAAGATATTTTAAAATAATATGGTTTTTCACTAGATCAGAGGCAACTTGTTACAAAGTCCTCTTTTATTCATAGATATATATATATATATGTGTGTGTGTGTGTGTGTAAATTATAAGTAGGGGCACGAGCGGAAAGGCCTTGTATACATTTCACTACCCCATTAGAAAAAGGCAATAATTATCAGCAAGAATCCCTCCATATGTAAGGAAGGCAACGACATATAGTAACCCCTTAATATTCGATTTTCGAGAACTCCTAGCTAGCCGTGTAGCTAGTGGGGCGTCTCTAGTACACATTAGCTTCATGACACCATTGCAACTGAAATATGCGCTCCATTATTGGTAAATCCATAGGGACGTTCACCTCGTGAAATTCCTGGAGGGTCATAGTTACAAGTCACGAACCACAACCCATTGCTACGACTTGACCCTAGCACACCCAAGATGAATCGAGCTCCTCCACACCACCTGCGTGTAATGCAGGCACTCGCCACCGACGCAAGTTGTTGGAGCCATGGTCATAGTTCGCCCTCTCATCCACTCCACAACTTCACAGCTTTCTTCACCGCTCAGCTCGCCGTTCCCCCGGCCAGGTTCTCGCCGTAGGGCCCATCGATTGCTCATTTCGCAGCCGCTGCAGCACGCTTGCTGGCATATGTTTGGGCGTAGGATGCAACGGTGTCATTCCACGCGAGTGGGGCCACCCCAACCTGCCACGGGCTGCGTTGTGCGCGTCACGAAGTCCTGGTGGTGCTTTGGGCTAGCGAGGTTCCAGTAATGGCTAAGGGAAGGTAAGGCATGTAATTGCCAGGGAGGGCTTGATGAAAGAAGCCATGATTAGCCAATTTGAGAGCTTGAGGGTGTTTTGATGATGAGGATGATGAACTGATAGGGTGAAGTATTTATAGGCAAAAGAGGGTTACACTTAACAACTTCTGCTTTGTATAAAGAAAATGATTGAAAGGAATGGTGATGGTGATAGAGTTTCATTTATTGCAAAAAAAAAAAAAAAAAGTCAAAGCTCACAGTTCTACAGGAGGGAGTTTTGTATTATATGTATGCACCTGCTATGTCTTAAAGTTTCTAAGAAATGAATAAAAGCCACTTTGTGTTAGCAAATGCATCCAAGTTAAACTCATTGAGCACAATTTTTGAAGATCCTGGCTTATTATTAATGGAAAACTAGATATGTTAGGCCATGCTCCAGCTTTACATTTTGCAATGGCTGAACAAATAAAAGAATTAAAAGGAAAAGAACTCGTAGTTCCATCACTATAAAGAAAACCCCAACAAAAACAAATGAACTCTATCAACACGCCGTGTTTCACTGCTATAAATCTGAAGGAGAATTGAAAAATGGGTAACCCAACTCACATGGATCCTAACTAGCTTCTAGACTGGTAGTTTACGTTATGCGTTGAAAACCTGGATCTCCTTATCATCTCCTCCGCGATTTAGGCCTTCACTGAGGATGCATGTCCTTTGTGCAGAAGGAAGAGGTAAAGTAGTATCCACCACTGTCGAAAGCGTAATTCCGGGGGACGATCGTAGTAGCCGGCTTAGGGAGCTTACCTGTATTTATGTGGCCCCACTTAAATCCGAGTTGTCTCACAGACAAAATCGAACTCGTACCATTTTCTATCCGAGTCGAAAGCAGTATAATCACTGCGCTTGTCTAACAGTGAATTAACATCTGAGGGGTTCGCTATCATGAAATACGGGGCCATGCATGATCGAGTCCATGAGGCAGTCCTTCAGGGGAAAAAAAGAAAGAAAATCATTAAATAATGAAGGACTAACCATACAAAAGAAAAAAAAATTATAAGCGGCCTTGGTTCGAGTCATCATATAGATAATGACCATGGCTAAGGCGCTACTGACAGTTTTTATTATACATGCAAAAACCTATATTTTGACTCTTAGCTTGAAAAATCATGAAAAAAAACGGTTTAAGATTGAATTCGTCTAATTGAAATTTTGAACTAAATTAGCCATCGTGCAATAAATTCCCGAAATTTTGAAACTAAATACCCTCTATCATGAAGTATTTTTATGGAGCCGAATTTGCTCAACATGTATTCCACTTTCTTTATGGGCACGACAGCGAAGACCCACCATTTATGAAAGAGATATTGCAATTTATTGCATAAAAATTACATGCGATTCCTCGCCTTGGCTTAGCCGCTGAAGAATAGACATGAGTGAGCAGGTTAAAAGCACGACCTTAGCTTGCGCTCGCATGTTACGAGTGCAACTTCTCCATGTTCGGGTTATCCATCCTATATTTTGATCCGTGTCATGCCTAATTGTTGAGATTAATCGGATATTTCATCGAGTTGGAATTTGCAGTTTCCCTCGCTATATGTAGGGAGAAAAAAAAGGAAAGAAAAAGCGCACGTAATAAAACCCAAAGATGAAATATTGGAGGCTTATGATATGTAGATTCCATGCATGGTACCTCAATTTGTCTATTTGCAAGATTTCCGGAGATGAGAAGCAACTCGACAATTCAAATTAGTTATAAATCCCAACGACATAAACTGTCTTATTAAATAAGATAAAGAATAGGGAAATTCTTGGCTCGAGCCAATCAGATTCAGGAGTTCAAAGGGTCCACAAAATAAATATTGCTAAGACAAGAAACGGTCTGAACAAGAAACTAGGGCTTCGTGGGAATAATGAAAGTCACAGACGTTTCTGCGAGTTGGAGAAATGGAGGAAAGCCACGATGGGAAGAGCGCATCACCGGACGAATGTTCTGCGGTTTGATTTGTTGTCGCTCTTTCTCTTCTATTCTTTTCCAACTTTGCTTTGTCCTCTTGATCGTGGGAAAAAAGTTGAGGATAAAACGACGATGACTGTATTTCCCACCGAAAAATATTCGTTTTAATGTAGTAAATTAATTTAGTTCATCATATTTGACGAGTCCCACGTGATATCTATGTACATGGGCCCTAATATTTTCAATAGTACAGTTCAATATAGTAAATATACCATACTTCTATCCCGATGATTTTCTCTTCTGCTACACTTTTACATCCTCTATCATTACTTTCAATTTAGGGAAGAGTATATAAACCCTTTGAATTTTGAAAGTAAAATGTGCATTTTGTTATGAATTTTCACTCGTCGCTCCTAAACTTTCACTTTCTTATTTCCTTAGAACTTTGTCGGCTTTTACTTTAGCAAAAAAAAATGAGAAGTTAGAGATAATACATACAATTTGAAAGATTGGGGAGAAGCATGTGCAAAAAATCCCCCAAGTTTTTGGGCATGGTGACAATGCAATAGTTTATCCAATATATGTGGTTAGATGTTTATAGATTGTCTAATCATTTGATAAGGTTTATATTAAGTGTGATTGATTCTCACTTCTAGAGAAAGAAGGTTAGAACATGGGCAAAAGTATACATGGATTTACAATATTTGTGTATGGCGCTCACTTGATGCCAGTATTTTGTTTATCAACTTCATTGCTAAATTTTTTTTGAAAAAAGGTTATTTCAGTGCCAAGTCTAATAAGGCTCGCCGGAAATCATACATGGCAATTGTTTATTATTTAAGTAGTCCTATGTGGATCGTCGATGATCCACGTCGACTTCCATAGGCAAAAACGATGCTGCTTACCCACTTTGGCCCCAAATAAGAACCCGAAAAGACCAAATTGTTCAATTGGAACAAAAGCCCCATTGGAAATGCATTGGTTCTGGGCCCTAATTTGCTTGCCCTAATTCATAGCTTGCCCCCGAAATCCGAGGTGATGTTGTCACTAAATCCCAAGGTGGTTCAATTTTCTCTTCATCACTGTGAAATCCGAGGTGGTTCAATCGACTCTTCGTTACCACCAATCCGAGGTGGTTCAATTGTCTCTTCGTCGCCACTAATCCGTGGTGATGGAGTAGTGAATTCGGGATGGTTGTGTGCTTTGCCATAGATTTGCTTCCATTTTAATGATGTTAGTCTCTTATGAGTGCTTGTTGCTTCATATATTAAAGGAGGCTGCTTGAATTCATGATTCGTTGAAGTTGTTTGAGGAAGTACCGATTGCAAAGGTTAATCAAACGCGCAATCACTGACGAGAGATTTGAGGTACTTGAATTCTATTTCTAAACTTAGTCTTTATCTTCACTTTTGTTGCTACGTTCTTTTCTTTTTGATGGAGGGCAGGAGCTTGCAAATGGAGAGCGGAGCTTTAGCAGTGGCTCTAATTCATTCCGACGAAGTGAAGAAGATTCCATGGATGTAACCATTATAGGGAAGGCTTGAAGTGCAACTCTTTCAATGGGTCGATGCAAAATCTCCGTCAGTGAGAAACGTGATATTGGAACTATTTGAAGGACAACATCAACCTCCATCTATGTTAATGGACGAGTTCACGCACCCCTATTTATAGGTTTAGCATCATTCAACTTGCCAAATATGAAAAATCCTTTTTCCCAAAAATACCGCTATTTTTGCCTCGACTATACAAGTTCCTCATCATCATTGTCACTTGAAAATTGACATTTGCTGAACATTCATCATCTAATGAAATAGATCCAGCAACTTCCCAGGCCTCACCTATAATGGAACCATCATCAACCTGAGTACTATGTTACACACCATCTCCTACTTCAGTGTTGTCATCATCATCAACACCATCAATATACTCGATGTACACTTTGAACTTCCTCACCATGAAGACAATGGTAAAAGATGTCTTTAACACTATTACATCATGAAATATCTCAAACCATCCTTCAAGTCCTTGCCAGGAACTTCATAATGCAATCTCGCTATTTTGCAACATAGCTGTTGCACTATCTCCTAAACAAAATAATATAAGATGGCCTACTTGCATTCACATGCACAATTCCTTCATTCCCACCCACATATTCCACTCATCGAGTCCTAGGACAAATTTTTCACATAGCTTACAATTATGTCTAAAGTTCTGTCCCCATCCACCATACTGACACTACAGCCAAGGAAAGAAAACATTATTAGTTTTTTGGGATCATATGCATGACGATGTTGACTCATTAAATTGGGAACCTACATCCACAATAACTTCACATGGGTGGGGACTACATGAAGGACAACCCAGACTCAAACAATTTTTTTCTATTGAACAGACCCCCACATGCACGCCAACCACACTCAGCCAATTTTTTTTTAATACAATAGATGCCCCACTTTTACAACAACAATGGAGATCCACACATGGACCACAACCCACATGGATGACAACAATGAAAACACAAAGACAAAGGCACGAACAAATAATCGTAGACTGCCCTTTTCGGACCAAATCAGTAAGCCCCGAACTAGTGACCCCATGAGCACTTTTGAAACCTACTTTCACGCAACTCGCCCTCGCGCCAACCATCTCATATCAAGTTTTAAGCCCTAATTTCATGCGACTCATAGCAAGAACTAGAAATCCAAGCCTAAGTTTGCAACAACTGAGCACAGGAAGAGAAAATTACAGCAAGCGTACGGCAGAGAAACGATAGCCACCGAGCAATTCACGACCACCGAGCAACAATGAGAGATGGGCCAGGTGATAGACAGCAATGGGTCGAGTGACGCACAGTGACGTCAAGAAGGAGCGCCGGAAATGAAAATCTTCATGAAGAGATTCAAGGCTGTGCGGCCTCCTTGGAATGATGTTCGCTTTTGCATTTGCAAAAGCGCCATCGTTTCTCATCATCCCAGAACTATAAGTTGAACAACACAAATGACATAGTTTTTCCATCGACATAGTTTTTTTCCTCATCCTAGAACTGTAAGTCGAACGACGTCGTCGACTTACACACGTGTACTTTTTTTATTTATTACATAGCCTATGTCACTAATTTTTAAATTTAAATTGCCAGTCACCAATTTGTTTGAATAAAGAAGCCACATGTACAGTTTGGCCAAAATTGCACTTAATAATCATTTTGGCCGAAATTGGCACTTAAGTGATTGTTTTCCCTCTCCGATATGGCATTGAAGTGATCAAAAAAAATATATTGGCATCAAGTGAGTGTGGTACACAAATATTGGCACTCCAAGTGTATTTTTTTTTTGCCTTAAAACATGTTTTGAATGGGTGAACCAAATGTTTCTATATCGTCCGCTAAAGTGAGGCCCACACTTTTTATACACAAGATTCACCAAACTAAACGGTCTAGATAAATTCAGGGTACATGCATCTAGTTCACCCAACAATTATTCTTTGGGAAAAAAAGCTTCAAGTATTTTAACACCCCTCTAATTGATTTGTCAACCAATACTGGTTTTTTTTTTTTTTGCTTGGTTATTTTTAAAATACGAGATCTCTCTCAGAGATTACCCTACATGTAATTTCTAACTTTTTTCATTTAGTTGTGAGTATTGAGTTATTCCCCGTCCCATTGCTCCTCTTCACAAGCAGTAGAGCAAAGAGAAGGTGGAAAATTGCCAAAAGAAAAATCATAAAACTAGTTCAGTCTTAAACATTTTAATTGTATCAAATGATTTTTTTAAAGAATTTTATATTTTACCAATTGAGTCCATCCGCCAAACATCGGCCTGGCATGACAAACGTTGAGTTATGTTTATGATTACACATCTCATACTTCACGTTCTTCATTTGATTTTAATTTAGATAGGTCTGGCAAATATGTTGAAATAAGTCTATTCCGGATGAAGAAAATAAAATCATAATAGAACTCAGATGTGGGGAGGCTTACCAAAAGAGTCCTAAATCAATTGCAATTTCAATTCCTCATAAATTGGTTGTTTTGCTAACTATAAACTTTTTGCTATTTGTTCAATTTAGTCTATTCAATTAATTTTGGCTAGAAAGCACTGATTAAATTGCCAACTGTCTTAACGTGGCACAGCCGGTGCCGACGGATATATTTTTAATAAATATTTCAAATATTTTTATCTATTTTTCATTTTTCATTTCTTTTCTCTTTATTTTTTTCTTCGCTTAATTTTCTTATCAATCACCAAGGTGATTAGTGTGTATAGAAATTTTTTTATCTTTACCATTTTTAGATCTTTTTTCCTTTTTTTTTAACCAACTAGAGGAGAAGGGCTAGCAAGGTTAACCCCTCCAATGGTTGGGCAAGGCCGCACCTCGCCATCTAGCAAGGCTAGCTCGTCCTCCACCAGATCCATTGAGGGCAAACCTTACCCAGCCCCTAGCAAGGTCGAGCCCTCCTTGGCCCTCACCTGTGGCCGATCGTCAAACCAACTTAGGAAGAAGGAAGAAAAAAGAAAGAAAGAAAGGAGAAAATAATAAATAAATAAATATAAAAAAATTATCAACATGAACATCGGTTGTGCCGTGGTCTATGTCGTGATTCCAGTCAAAATAGGATTAGAGGACTGAATTGGCACAAATGCAAAAGTTTAGAGCTCAATTGGGAAAAAAAAGTTGTCCATTAACGAGATAAGCTATAATTTCAATTTTTCTTTTACTCAATGCATTAAAAGTGAGTGAAATATATCCAGTATAAAGTAATAATACAAATTCTGACCATTGATATTTAAACTAAATGAGTTTTCTTTTTCTTTATTTTAGTCAGATTTATATGTAAGGAAGTAGCATATACTTGAATCCAAATGGATTTACTTAAACTCACCATTGTATTTTTTTTTTAAAGATATTAATCTATTTTTAAATTGGCAAGATATATCTATTTTATTAGATTGACTGTTGTATTACAAGATCTAAAGCTCATGAACTTTCTTCTACACATAATTTCCGTAATTTATCCGTTTATTAAATTTGAATTTAACAAGAGATAAAATCTAAAAGATAGAGATTGGAAGATGACAAATCACTATTCTAAAACTTTATTAATTGATTATGTCGACAAAACCATGTTGCGAATTTTTTGAGAGAGTCTCCTACAATGTTAGGAATATGACAAAATAATCAATATTTATTTGATATTTGTATTTGAGTGTTAGAACTGAACAATTCCTACGTAACACTAGTGCCACAAATGGTGTACGGCGTTTTCTTTTTTTTTTCTTTCCTATAATTTTTATGACTTTCATCTGGGAAAATACATTTTATAAAGCAAGCATTACCCGGGAAAGAATTACGTTTTTACGCATTTTTTCCTACTTCCTGTGGCACTTTTGACCTTTCCTGGGTGGGATTGAACTGCCTTTTTTTTTTAAGTGGATTAGGGGGAAGAAAAAAAAAAAAAGGGGGGGGGGGACATTTAAGAGGAGGGGAAGAGAAGGAAAGAAGTGTAGGGGGGGGGGAAGGGGGGAGTGACTCGAAAAGCAATTGGTTAAGGGGAAAAAAAAAGGGGGGTTAGACGAAGCACAATACATTCTAGGACTTCAGTGAGCAGGTAAAAGGTTGGTGGGGGGCCCCAGTGCCAATTGATTTTTAAAAAGGGAGATTTCCAATATATATTATATATTACAAATTTCGTAAGCATTAGAAGAGAAAATGGGGCTTAAAATAGAAAGAAAAGTATTTTATGACTCATCCAAAGTAAAGCACCATATGGATATCACTTAGCTCAATTATTATTTTAAAAAAGTAGACATAACCCATGTGGTTTGACCAATAATTTTCATTGAGCAAGGCTCCTATAAGTTCGAACCAAGCCTATCACATGATCATGCCTAATTAAATAGTCCCTTCTCACATTATATTCATATCTTTTTTACCAATATGAATGAACTTACCAGCAATATTGCTAGTGCCGGCTCAAAGAATGGATGGGAGAATTTTATGTATGCCTCAATAATCGGATACCATAATTTCAATTACCGACTATTGCTTTGTCATATCATATAATATTTTCTGAAGTAATTAGTGAATTTCTAATGATAACCCCACATAAAAATCTTGCTCGTGTATTTAACATTTTCCAAATTCAGTTTTCATGCAAACATAAGTTAGGGAAAAAAAAATAGAGAATGCATCCAGCTAGACTACTTGAGCTTTATCTTTCAGCTTTTGGTGCTTGACTCATAATTAATTAACGGGAAAATTCTAAATAAGATCGAAGTGCTTTCATTTTCTCAAATAAGGACCTGAAGTTGATCTTATTTTAAATAAGGGCCTAAAGTGCTTAAATCATTTCAAAAAAGGGCTTGAATGAAGGGCATTTTCGTCCTTTACCTTTTTAAAATTTTCTCTTTTTCTTTTCATTCCCTCTCCCCATCTCCATCGATCCCCTCCCTTCCCTCCAACACCACTGTCGATGACCACAACCCTGGCAAAGCACCTCGATCCATCGCCTCCACCGCGGTCTCCGTCTCCCGCCCTACACTACAACAAGCCATTATGGGGAGTCAATTCTCATCAGCAGCAATATTGTCCAAGGGCTTGTTGTAGTGTAGGGCGCGGGAAACGGAGACCGCGGCATTCTGCTGTGCCATTGTGTTCTAGAGGATTGAGGTGTTTCGCCAAGGCTATGCTGGTAGGCGGTAGCCCCGGAGGGGAGTGGGGTGTGGGATTGGTAGGTGGCAATGGGTATGGTGGTGGCGATGGAGACGGGGAGGGGAGACAAGATGAAGAAGAAAAGAGAAAAGAGAAGAGAAAGAGAATTTTTTTTAAGCATAACTCAGGATTCTGCAGGTTCCTCCTCCAGGAAAAGGATCGTTGTACGTTTGAGCTTTGCTCATCGGAAGTGGACCAGTTTTGCGAATGGGGCGGCCAGCAGAATATACATTTCTGGTATATGCTTCACCTGTCAGTAATCTGCATAAGGTGGGCGACCAACAATCAGTTTTCTTGTGAACAACAAGAATTCTTCAGATCTTTTTTTTCCTTTTCTTTTTCTGGGCTGAAGAAGATTTCGGTAACGCATTGCATTATTTGTATCCAGCGTCAGGTGTCCACGAAATCGGTCATCCAGCATAAATCCTATAGAGCTATTCCTGGAGGAGGGGACTAAAATCCATCACAAACTACTCCCCTGTAAGCCATTGAACAGTAAAACCTCTGTTCATCACAAAATGTGAATGACCTGTGCTCTGCTCCTGCTCATGCCAATACATTAGTTTCATACAGAAACATATTCTTATGGCATTTCTGTGTGGGTGATAAGTGAAGCAAAGCAAAGGCCACAGGGTTCTCCGATATCCTGTTCCTGGATGGTGCAACAGGAAAATTCGTCGAAGAGGCTTCGTCGTGCGATGTATTTGCAGTCAAGGTATTTTATTGCCAAATGGGAGAAATTACGAGAGTTCTATGAGAGAGAAAGGTGATGGGGAAGAGGAGAAAAACCCTAGCCAGGTCCCAAATTGCCAAAACCCCTTATCAAATGGGTTTGCTTAGATGTACTATTCACCTAGAAAGGCCCGCGAAATAAAGAATTATGGATCGACTCGGCAGGCTTTTCATATTTTCGGCCCCACCCAAAGTTTCGGGCTTAGGAAAAGTATGCCTTTCAGCTCTGGCCGGTCAGATAACAAACACTTCAAGCCGAGCCAAAAGTGACCGGGCCAAGCCCGAAATGGGAGATATCATTGTGAATGTAGGGGCTGTTGAGGGTCGTTACGAAAAAACATTTAGTGATGCATTCTATCATTGACGTGGCAAGCATTTTTTTAATTGAAATTCAATCACAAATTGACACGTGTCCATGATGGGGACAAGATCTGGTGCACTAGATGTGCTACTTCTCGTGTTGACATTTCAGCGTTGCTTCCTAATGACGAGCCTTAATAAGTGGGCTTGCTTAGATGGACCATTCACGTAACAAGTGGTTAGCTAATGTATATTTTCCTTTAATTCTCGAAAGCTTTGTAGAGATTCATAGCTACTTTCTTGTTAAGTCTGCATTTCCTTTACCACTCAAGTCTTATGGCCTGTAAGATAATGATGCTGCATTTCCTTTTCCACTCAAGTCTTATGGCCTGCAACATAATAATGACGTGCAATATAGTATTAAAACTCAAAAGCCATATGCTCAAAATGGGTAGCGTTGATCCACGATAATGATGTATAGTTGGAATTCTATAGTTCACGTTTTCCGCTCTCAGTCTCTCCTTGTCCCATTCTATTTTATCAGTGGAGTTGGTGGATGAGTAAATGATGAGGCTCATTCTTTATGTATAGAATCGAATCGAGGTTTACATTTTTTGATTAATTCAATCTGACCTCGCACTATTATAAAGAAAATTACAGTTTAGCCCTAAACATTTCAATCGATTTGACTATGTCCTAAAATATATGTTGATAAAGTGCATTTCAAGGATGTGGTGTAGCAGCAATTTTTAATTAGCATTCGGACGATTTCAGGTAAAGGTTTTATGGATCAATTAATCGGTGGAATTGCTAACAAAGTTTGAAAATTCCGATACACTTCCCCGACTGACTAATGAGGCTGTGGGATGGCAAACAAAAGCCCATTATCAAGTGTTTGAATCATCTCCCATGCTTTAGGCTGGGGCCAGGTAGAAGATGAGTTTCCCATGTCTCTTCCTTTCCCATTGGTTTAGGTACCATCTTACAAGCTTCCTTCCCATTGCAAGGATCGATTCCATTGTGCTCCTTAAGATTGACTTGACATTTTGAAGATGAAGTCATTCCCAGCCTTCTGCATGTGCCAAAGCACCACAGCGACGAGATCGGGGGATGGTAAGGCGATTAAGGTAGCCGATAAATTTTTAATTGATCACTTGATTATCGTAATTTCTTTAAAAACGTTCACCGAAGTGTCAAGGATTTGACATGATGTCACACTTGCAGTGAGCATTTCAAAAAGTTCATGTAATTACTGATTCGAGAAAATACTGATGACCCTTGTCGCATTTTGCATCTAGTCTACTTTGCCTCATCCATTTTTTGCAAATCACTTTGCATCTTATTATGCTGAATGTTCTCTTCATCTATGGCTAAACTCATCCACCTTTTACCTCAAGAAGCCCCAATGCACCGTGATCCACCTTTTACACACACACACACACACACTCTCTCTCTCTCTCTCTCTCTCTCTCTCTCTCTCTCTCTCTCTCTCTCTCTCTCTCTCTCTCTCTCTAGAGTAGTGTCGTAATTGAGGTTTACGGTTTGAGAGACATGTAATCTCGTTCGACTTTAATTTTAGTGAATTTTGTCGTTCTCTTGTGATTGACACACATAAATTTACGTGTTTCATTTTTTTTTTAAATTTGTTTAGAGGGTCTTGTCAACAAGTGCCTAAGACAGTTGTTAACTATACTAGAGCCCCATTCAACATGTCATA
>JAGVVM010004402.1:0-25100 GCA_019149425.1 Psidium friedrichsthalianum
TTATTTTTTTTTTTTTTTTCTTGTTTTTAATTTTTTTTTTTCATTTTTTTCCACTTAGAATTGGAATGATCTCGCCCCTTAACGTGCGTCATTCAAATAGGAGAAAGCCACACGTCAAAACGGCCTAAGCTTCATCAGTCAAACTTGTGCACCAACCGCAGATCGAGAACGCTCACACATTTTGAGTGCATCAACACTACATGTAACAAGAAGAATGCAACAGCGAGAAAGGAAAAGCCGCGGATATGCAATTCTTCACCACGGCACGTATCTTGTTAAAATATACCTCTACTTCTTCCTTTTTTTTTTTCTCTTTTAAGCTGCTAAAGACGACTAGGAAAACATTTCTTGGACTTTGAACGTACTATATATTATATGCGTGACATTATTGTTGATGCCTTAAAATTCATACTCCGTTTGGGAATCTAGCAGTTTTAATTTGTTTTGTGATATAGTCAACTCAATGTCGGCTAAAGACTACACCTACGAGTATTAAAACTGCTGTACGGTTCTTCACTAATGCCTAAAATTCTTAAAACGATACTTTACAATTTTCTTTAAAATGCCCTCATTTAAAGTATCACGTTAGCTCAAATTGAAATTGGCGGGCGTCGCTACATGAATTTAATCCACAAAGTCCCCATAAAGCCTGCGGGGAAGAAACTAAGGAAATGGCCCTAGTAATAATTAAATATAAATACTGAAATCGCGCACCATTAGACCGTCATTCAGATTCCCGAAGCCCCGTTCCTCACATCTTATCGACAAGTGGACGGCCGACATTAAACAATTCTCAGATCAGCCAATGCTTTGGCAAAACGCGACGCGAAACGACACGTGCCTCCGCTAACGCGAAATTGCCTCCCCAACTTCCTTCGGCTTGCATAAAATCATCGTGACTACAAATACAGAACCAGTCCTCTGTTCCATCCATCAACGCATTCTCACACAAAACTCAGACTCGACTCTGATTCTACTCAAGATCTCACAATGGAATCGACTTCTCTCTGTTCTGCTTCAACGTTCCTCCCCTTGAATTTCACTGCCACCCGATCCCGCCGCCCGAGATTTAGTCCTTTCGCGTCCCGAGGAAGGAAGCATGACGCCGTGGTTTCGGCTGCGAGACGCGATGGCTATGAGGGGGGTTGCAGCGGGCGGCTCGCCGACGAGGACGCATGATAATCCTGAGGAAGCGGATTCACGAGATGAAGATGATCGAGCGCAATTACGAGCCCCGAAGGATTGGATGGAGTGGGAGAAGCGATACTACACGTGCTACGACGAGTACGTGTGCAATTTCGTCGGGTGTTGCAGTCTCTATTGATGAGCACTAGGCCGAGCGTGGCTGTCGGGATGCTGGCTTTCGTGATGATGAGCGTCCCGTTTCGGCGGCAGTGATCTTGTCGAGAGCGGTCGAAGTAGCCATCGGGACTTGGTCAGCCGTTTGTTTGAATTGAAATGTACATAGAACAGATTAGATGCCAAGTGAAGTGATAGTGACAACTTTTTTCGCCTCCTACGCTTCGTTCTCGGGGCAAAACTTCCTTTTCTGCTTGTATTTGGATCAAGCGAGGAACTTCTTTTGATATGCTGTACGAATCTTGATGCACCAAATCTAAGATTGATTATCTTTCATTAGTATGCAACATGTCGATTATTGTGGCCGAACGAGGATAGAGCATACGTGCTGTGTCTGAACATTAACAACAATGTATTCTTAATTGGCCTCCGGCATCAACAAGCTTGCTGCTCCTGAGTCCTGATACGCTTGCATTGAGCCCGTCTCTGACCTGTATTGTACCGGATCCCAAGTGCTTCAGGAGTGATGAAAGTCTCGGCATTCCGCGAATACGGACGATTCTTTGACCTTCTTCGGAAGTGTTCGAAACAGGGGTAAACCATTTCACTCCCGAAATGCGCCGTGATGAGCCCCTCCCATCCGACTCTGAAGTGCATCATGGTCACATTGGCCATCGTTTCAGATGCCTCCGGACATGGCCGACGAACAATGGACCCATCCTCTCGATGTTGAATTGCCCCATTCGCCTCACCAGGGCCTCAATCCTGCCAAAGTAGGATGGTAAAGGAGCAAGTTGAATGAGTGGATTTTCTCTCCACAGAGCAGTCCCTTCTGGATTAAACACCAAATCAAGGATGTGATTGAGCATTTGATAGTTTCTTGTACATTTCATTGCATATTTCTCTCTTCAAACTGTTAACATCACCATGCAATTTGTACTTTATATGACCTTAGAAGCTCTCACCTTTGGACCGGGATACTAGTCAAATATAAGCATATACTCAAATCAGAAATGAATGCAAACAGGGCAAGCGTGACCAGAATTAATTCACGCGAAAAAATTACATCTTTGTGTAGCGAAATGACCATCTTTGTGAATTCATCTAGACAAACCCAAATAATGTTGTGGACGCATGAGAATTAAATCTCATGGGGGAGTTTGACGCAGCCATACCCAAACAGTCAATTTCTGGGTTTGCTAGGCCATCATCGACCTGCTGCAGATTGGCATCGAGAGTTCTCTTGGGCTCTTCCGGATACAGAGGGCTCTCGCATCGAAGTCGCGGGGAAATATGTTGGTCTAGGGAAACAATTAGAGGGTTTGTCCATGATGAGATTTCTCCTCATCCTAGACGAGCTGTGGCGGAAATTTCAATTTTCTGTTAAGTTGCATTTGAAGCTTGGCTTCAAGAATGGGAAAAGAACTCATCCAGATGAAGGGCAAACTTCGTGTGGGCATCGGAGAAATTGATGCTGAGTCATATCACTGAAAAACTCAGCCTTGGATCATATCTGAGAAGTTTGAACACGTTCTGCCACTGTGTAGTCTTCCAGTGAAGCTCTTGAGAAGCTGGCATATTGATGAGTTGAATGTCGAAGGTGCTCAGGAATGCTTATGGGATAGCTCAGTGTTGCTGTTATTGAGCGCGAGTAATCTTTCTTAATCCGGAAAAAGAAGGTTCAAGTAGACATCGCATCGTTATACGGCGACTCGATTCACCGATGACCATATTAAAACTCCACGGTCGAAGCATGAGTAGCTTGCGGGTCGAGCTACCCTGAGAGCTCGGGTCGATAAGAGCTAGTGAGTTGTCTGCTTGCAATTGCACCTGCCTAACAAGAATGTCGAAAACAACACTCGATTCTACGCAGCTACTGATCTAACTTTCTTAAGGACAATACCCGGAGACACTCTTCACATATGAATACACTCATCGATCCGAGTAGTTAGATGTGGATACGGTTCAATTGAAGCATCGAAACTGGATTTCGACGCAACTCCTTTCATAGTTGTACTTTGAAGAGTACGAAAACGAACAGATCAGCTGATGGAATAATTTCTGCTGGGCGGTTGCTGGCCTCTGAATGTTCATCAAGCTTTGACTCGTTACTGCAGACGAACTTATTAGAATAAACGAACGGAGCAGACCATGAGCTCAAGATAGGTTGACAGAGGAAAGTCATGAATGATGAGCTGCATTCCGCGTGGCAAAGTAACCGACACCGTCACCCAGCTCACACCCTTTCGAAGTTAACATTATAATAAGTACATAAAGATATATCTTCAAGTAGATCTGACCACGGATCGGAGGTCAACTTATTACCATCGCATGCAGGGCACGCATAGTGCTGCTGCAAGAGACGAGATTCAGCAGTTCTTTTGGGGGTTGGTAATGAAAGCAACCACCGATGAGGTTTACACCATTTCGTTTGCCTTGTTTCTAGGAGATGGAAAGGCGACATTTAGGCGGCGAAAAGAGGATGATGAAGAGATTTTCCGATGTCGTCGAGTAGCTGGAAGGATGTAACGAAAGGCTTGGTCCGGATCAGCAGTCTATATGTTCGGCCAAAATGAGTACCCGTCTGTGTTAGGACGAAACATGTATTGACAGTAATCATAACTCTTTTAAGAGTTCATCCGATGTCCGTTAATGAAGTCTAGAAGCTATACATATCAGCTGTAATTAAGCTCTGAGGAAGCAAAATCAACTAGCTCGGAAAAGCGGAACCGACATCGTAACGATGAGTGTTGTGCTCGGAAACCATATTTAGCAAAATCTAGGTTTGGCTCGCATCTACCCTGGAGAAGGATAAGGCGTATAGAAAGAGTCGAAGACAGTTTCCAAGAAAGGAGGTGGTTCTAGTTTTGCTTATTTGTTGCTTAGAGAGACAGAAAGAAGTCCTTCTCGGACATGCATCATCCACGCAAGTCAAATCTCAGCTGCGACAAAACTTGAGAACCGTAAGAGGAAGTAGAAAAGCGACAAGCTGCTTTGCGACTTTTTTAATGGCCAGCACCTCTACACAAATAAATTACATCTTGTACGGTCATAAAAATATTGCAAAAAAAAAAAAAAAAACTCGTGAATCAGATAAGAAGCGAGTTTGAAAGTATGAGGAAGTACTTCAAACTTTGAAGTGCAAATGGACTTATAGACGTGATCAATCATATATCATGCTTTTACACCATCCACACAGTCTTGTCTTTTGAGCTATTAGGTAGCCTTATCGTAGATTTGTGTGATTATTGTCAGCTTACCAAAAATTTTAAGATGTTAATGTTCAAACAATCTAATTACCATTTACTAGTTATTTAACAGGTGCCCCCATCGTCACTTTTTATTAAGCATGCTTACCGAGTGTTTTTGTTGTACAGTTTCCAATGTATTGACTGCCCTTATGACATGCATAATCACTGCTTAGTAAAATGAACACATATATATCCTCATTAAAGACCCTTAACAAGATTCTCGATTTAATTAGAGGGTTGGTTCGCTATATTACTCGCGAATTTAAGCACCAACCGATGATTTGCTATAGAAACATAAAGAAACTACAAAATAGCAGTATCATCACAATTTAAACAAATGATGGCTGGACTATTATGATATATTTGGCAACGATTCGATTCTCTTATCCATTTTTCGAAATAGAAAAAGACAAATTTTATTTAGTAACATAAATTATTTTGATTCTCAATTCACATCAACCACTGCGTGCAAAAAGTAATCAACTTTCAAGACAGGTTGTGATTAATTTTGGATGGACGACACGTATGAGGAATTTATCCATAATGAGACGACAACTCCCAACAGCATTATCTAGCTGTCGTCGGTGCTCGCTCCACTTTTGTCAAGTTAAAAACTTCCCGCAAATTCCTTCACGTTCGTCGTTAGTGGCCAGGCAACTCCCTGTTTAGTGGACGGGCAGCCGTTTTCGGACCACTAACCATGTCATCAAATCACTCCTAAAGTTAGTGATTTTCCTATCTATGTGTTTCCCTTTAATCAAAATTAATCGAGAAAAAAAAAGTAATTAATCGTCCATCCGTCCAACTCCCGCAGTTGCTTGTATAAAGCTCGGCCCTAAGCCTCTTCTAAATACATGAAATAAGATAAAAATGCGCGATAAAGAGAATTCTACGTGAGGTACTTATAAATTTCACGGGATCACGGTCTAAGATAACAAGATATTATAAAATTAAGGATTAATACGGTGAAAATTATAAATTGATATACTCGTAATAAATTTACCGTAAATTATTTTTTTATCATGAAAAATCCCAAATTAATATATATGTGACAAATTTACCCCAAATTATTTTTTTAGCCACCAAAAATTCTAAATGGTACATTTGCGATAAATATACCCTAAATTAATGTGATAAATCTCAAGCTATTACACATATGACCATTATACCGTTCATTAAATTTGGTTAATACCATAAAAAAATTCCAAATTGATATATATGTAATAAACAACGGATAAAAATCCTAAACTGATATACTCGTGAAATATAATGTGCCATTCACTCAACGATTCGATGTTAAATTAATGAAAACTAATGAATGGTAAATTTGTCACAAGTGTATCAGCTTTAGTAACGAGGATTTTTGTGGTCAAAAAATAATTTAAGGTAAATTTGTCATAAGTGTATTAGTTTGAGATTTTTATGGTCAAAAAATAATTTGAGATAAATTTATTAAAATGTACTAATTTGAATTTTTTCGTAATATTAATCCTAAAATTAATTATAATTAAAAGGGTGGAAATTACGGGGCGGTTTCCCCGGAAAATGGGGACTCCAGACCCCACGTCAAGAATCTGGTGCACCGCCCGGTGTCACGAGCCTCCGTGAATCCTGCGCGGGTCCCATCAGACGCGCGAGCCAGGTAGGTCCTCAAAAGAAATTCGGAAAGAACAAGTAAAAAAAAAAAAAACAGCTGCGATTCCGTGTTAATCCCCTGTTCCAATTTGGTTTTCTTCCTTCCTACACACAATGATGATATCCATCTAATTTTTCTGGTATTCCCGACGCGGATTTAAACCTAAAACGAACAACTGTCCCACTTGAAGAATCTTCCATTGCTGTTCAAAAATTGGACCTTTTCCATAAATCATTTGTCAAACCTCTCCACCTCCTCCTTTGTAACCATAAATTCGACGCATAATCTCTCTCAACATCACTAAGAACTTCTCAGCTTCAGACATTGTCTTCTCTCTCTCTCTCTCTCTCTCTAGATAAAGTTCCTCATCTCTCCGCCATTCACGCCTTAAGACCCAAATCTCGATTCTTCCCATCTCTGTCCCCTTCGTTGTTCTCTTCATTTTCCTTATAATTCGCGAGCGCTCGGCACGAGTTTTATCGCCGCCGGAAGAAGCCGTGCTGCTTCGCGGTTGGGTGTGTGTGGGTATGGGGAACTACGTGTCGTGCACCCTGTCGGGCCCCGCCCGGGGGCAGTCGCGGGCCGCGAAGGTGATCTTCCCCGGCGGGGAGGTCCAGCAGTTCCAACAGCCCACCAAGGCGGCCGAGCTCATGCTCGAGACCCGAACTACTTCCTCGTCAACCGGCGTCGCTCCGGCCCGGGCGGCGGTTCTCGGCGCTCAACGCGGACGAGGACCTCGAGATGGGGAACGTCTACGTCATGTTCCCGATTGCGGCGGCTCAGCTCCTTCGTGACCGCGGCCGACATGGGCGCGCTGTTCCTCACCGCGAGCTCCGCGGCCAAGCGGGGCGGGAGCCGGGTCAGGGCCCTGCCGGAGTCGGGGCAAGGAGAAGGAGGCCGAGGCGACGCCGCCCGCCGCGCCGAAGCTGAACCTGGAGGAGATCGAAGGGTTCTCGACGACGGAGTTCATGCATAGACTCTCCATGTCAAAGTCAAAGAAGCCTTTGCTGGAAACCATTACCGAAGACTGAGCGAGGTAGTTGATAGCCGCGTTTATGATTGGGGCGTCTAGAAGTTTCTCTCTGATCCGTCAAATTAGCTTAGACGTTAAGAACATGGAAAGGTGAAATTTGTATTTTGGTGGAGGGATCCGTGTATAGAAAATTCAAACTTATGGTTATGTTGCCTCCTTCTTTTCTCTTTACCTTCCCCGTGTTATTGCGAGCTTGTCAGATGGGAATGCTTTAACAGGGAAAAGTCAAAAACAGACAAGATATGTGAAATTATTTAATCAAGTGCTTTTCAGGATAACGGGCATGATGGTATTGATTAATTAAAATTTAAAAATTACGTTATATATTAAGTCAAAGTTTAGAAATTATTTGATTTATTTTTCCTACTTTTTTTCAAGATTTTATTGGAAAGCTAATCATTTTGTATATGAATGTTACGCAAATTATATATATGCAAAACAGAGTTGCGAGAAACCAACAATTGAGCAATGAAATAGACAGAATAAGGAAATAAATCGAACATCAGATATACATGATTCAATCGTAATGAGTTATGTCTACAGGAAGAGGAGTAATAAATTTTACTATAAATTGATCGAAACAATAAATATTATGATTATACTCGAGTCACTTAAACACTCTTAGTGTTTCCCAAAATTTCTCATGAAATAATATCTCAATTTCATTAAAAAAAGTTACACCAATCTTACTCACAAGATTTAGTTGGCTTTAAATACTAGAGATGTAATTTGCAAGCAGAAGCGAGCCCCTCTTCACTTCTTGTATATAGATAAAAAGAGGAACCAAAATAGGAACCTTTTCAAACTAAGAAACCTATTCAAAATAAGAAACTTACTTGGATTAGAAAACTTCTCTTTTCGGGCTCAAACTTGAGATTTATTTTGAACAGGTAAATGTATATTTAGATTAATAAAAGGGGCTTCAACAATTCTCATTAACACTTCAATGGTCGCGATTGATTCTAGTGCAATAGGACTCTCTTCCCATGGACGGACATAGTAAATACATCGTTGTGTCTGCGATAAAGTAATTATAAATTCTTAAAAGTATGATGAAATTTCTTTAATCTTAGTCCCTGCAACAAAAGTTTGTCCTATAGATTCATCTCGGTTGATAATAATGTCGAGCCAATATTCGTCCATTTATTTATGCAATGATAGGTCGATCATAATCCATGGGAACAAAATGTCAATAGGTGATGCTGAAAGGAACCCTAACGCTAGAGATTGTCAAACCTTTTCTTCGATAAATGTATTATTAGTTTTTTTCTCCACAGAATTCGATTTTTTAATTTTTAATTTTTTAAAAAATACCTCGATGGATAGTTCAAATTTACTTTTTTACATGACTGTCTTTCTATTGGAGATTTTTTTTTACCAGATCTTGGAAATATAGAATTAGGTCTTGGGCCAATGTCTTAGTGTTAAATTAACCACCTTTTCCTCTGTATCCAATATACACAAAGCCACTTTTTATCTTTTAAATGTAACGCCATTTAGAAAGTTTCTTGTGCCTTGTGATTGGATTTTTTTTTCAATTTTTTTTGCCCTATTCATCGTCTCCCTCATTCAAGCTGTTCCCTGGGGCACAGTCCTACTATTGTTTTGGAAAGCATCCTGGTTCTTTTGAAGCTTGTTCAGGGATATATCCAAAGTGAAGTTTGATCATAAGGGTCTAGGAAAATTATCTAAAAAGCCATAAACATATTGTAATGGTGCCAATTCAATTTTAATTTTTTTTTTTTGCACCAATGAGTCATAAACCTTTGCTTTGTGTCAATTTAATAGATCCGACCAACTTTGGAGGGCCGAAGGAGACGTGGATGCCGGACGGCACTACTGGTGTCCATGTGGATATTACTAAAGATTGCCATGTCAATGCCAGATAGCAAAAGTTGACCGGAATTGATAAAAATGCAAAAAAAAAAAAAGAACTCAATTGACAAAAAATAAATTAAGATTGGATTGGCATAATTACAATAGATTTAGGGCTTTTTTGTTAATTTTTCTTGTAAAGGTTGCCCCTAATTATGTTTTTAGTCATATTTATTCACGAGATATACACAATCACATAATACGACTCTTAAAAAACAACTGTAGAATTTTTGTAGTGATGGGTTAGTTTCATTTGTCTAACAGTAAATATTTCATTGACTATTTAATATTCACATATAAAAGATGAGCTGCAATTCTCTGATGATGAACTTGTCATTGATCCTCTGATATCATTGAATTATCAAATGGAGGCTGTCGTACAGTATAAGTTGTTTAAATGATCCTCTAGCATCCTATAAAGATGAAATGTGCAGTATCATGTCGTGGAAACCTTTTAAATAATTGTTTATTTTTTAAACTGTCTGTATTAATGAGAAAGTTAATAATAATTTGCCATTCACATTATAAAATATAAGCGCTCAAGAATTACAACTTTTATCCTCATTTTTATGTAGATAGTTCGAAATATAATCTATGTTACATTACCAATTATGAATGATTACCAAAATATGCACAACCAGAGTATGACTTTCTTCATCAAAGCATATCTATGCATGAGGATTAGGTATGCAGAACTAGACATTCAATGTGCGCATTAGTCCATCATATCATTCATTAATAGGGCAAAACTAACTCTTGCCTCGTCCGAATAAACACGCACTTCAAACAGCAAAAACTGCTTCTTCAACCCAAGATCATCCGACCAACAAAAAAAAAAAACCCAAAGATCAACTAAATAAAGATAGAAAAATTCCCACTTATTCATTGCACTACAGTCCACAACCAGAGTTTGACGCCAATAAGCTCCATTTGGGTAAAACCAAAGGTCCAAGCGCATTGCTGAGGCACCAGATCATTTAATGGCTATGGCAATCCAATGACGAAAGGCACAGATACCCTTATGTTATTAAGTTGTGTAAGCATTTTCTACTGCATCAGTCTCGTAATCTAAAAGCCCTTGCAATCCTTTGTGGGTGAATGCACAAGTTATTGAAATACACGCCGCAAATGCCGACTTGGAAAGTTTATGCCCAACTCTGCCCTTCAAACCTATGTCAGGTGGTGCTCGAACAGAGATGCCATCTCGATCTACCAGGCATAAGAAAATTCAAAATTGGCAAAATAAGGACAACAGTTTGACAAAGCAAGTAAACAAATAAATTTGAAAGGGAGAAGGCAGAGACTAAGATTTATCTTGCTGAACTCATAGGATAATCCATGGAGAAACCAAGTTAACATTGAAGTCAAGAGAGGGTGGCCAGCGCATTGGCGAGGGTCATTCACCCGCCTTATGCCTCAAGAGAAAGTAGGATTGGGTGACCCTCACCCAAGACCGATAAGGGAGGCAATGCCTGTGCATGACGACGAGGCGAGTAACCAACTCTAGCAGGCGATGACACAGATGCATTATGTATGCATACAAATGAACCCAGTGCACAGGAATTGCAACAGCAAAATCAAACAGTGAAAAATACACAGAGCTATTTATAGTTTGTTTAAATTAGGCTATCGTTACCTATCCTCATAGTTCTTTTCTCACACAGGCAGATCATACTGAAAGGTCTTTTGCTGATGCATGAGACAATTCCCTAACAGTCCAATGGGAAGGTAGTCGCACCAGAAAAAAAAAAAAACAACACAAAAAACATGATATGATGGTTTTCTCAAAGCTTCCAGAACTAGAAGCACATCATCACATCATAATCAAACACCAGTCTACGAGATTTCTTAAACTATGTTGTTCACAATGACAATAAGAGAACGCATTCAATTATGACAGCCACAATCTGTGCAGATTTAATATATCGTTTGTCAAATTAAGAGATATGACATCTCCCTAAACTTGCCAAACGATGAAGATAGAAACCCCAAGGGACAGTGAAGTTAAGGAATTTTAGGGGAGCTGTCGCTGGGGACACCTTCTTCAAGAACAAGTTCAATTGGAACGTTCAAGGATCTTCATCATTATCCTAGTTAATTGGAGAACTGCACTTTCTCATGTTGAGAAACTCTGTCTATCATTCGTTCAGGCACACTGACTGTTTGCATAAGAGATTAGAGGTATTCAATGTAAACTGTGTTCGAGGGAGCAAACCTGCCTTTGGGGGGGGGGGGGGAGGTGGGGTGTGATATGCTACTGCCAAATTCATGTAATACCACCTTGATTAAATTACTTCTGGGGCTTCTCACTGAGTCATTATCATGTTCACAGACAAATCGGCCAAACCAAAAGAGCATGGGATGAAGAGAACAGTTTACATTCTATCCTTCCCCACAAATCAATAATTGGGGGGAAAACCAGAATCAAACTCGAAAAGAAAAAGAAAGTAGAAACCAACACGAAAAGCAAACAATCGTGACCACTCAATCGAGAGAATAAGCAGCAACTTACAGCAGTTAAAGCAGCCTCGGATCCCTTGTTCCCGGATTTTCCACCAGCTCTGTTCAAAGCCTGCGGATAGTGGAAAAAAGTTTATTCATAGGTGAATATAACCTGATGAACACAAAATTTCAAGCACATAAAACAGAGTCCATCAAAACCCCAGAACAATTAATCACCTGGTCCATGTCATCACAAGTCAAGACACCAAAGATGCACGGAACACCTACAAATTCACCCATAAGATTACTTTGTTTTTAGAAAAGCTAATATCTAGCGAAACTGCAAATCAACAATTATATGAGAATACGAGCAAGAGTATCATCAACTGTGTGCGTTTTGGCCAAACTTCTGTGACCACTTGAGAACATCACATCAATTCAGAGATTTACAAAGTGTGTACCCATACACACTGTTGTACAAAGATGATAAACTGCACAGATTGGTCCTCCATAGATAGAGTTTCTTACACCAACCAAGTATCTGCTTTAACCTTCAGTTTGATGCAAGTGCCAAATTACTAACATCGTCATGAACCATTCAAAATAACAAACACAAATAATCACTTTTGTACAGAAATTGAGAACAAATTGTGTAGCAACATTTTATGAGAAGAAACACAAGCTCATTGTGGGGGGAAGCCACATTTACAAGGCAAAGGAGAAAACCAGTAGAACTTCAGTATCTGATTCACAGTATTTTTTTTTTTTAATTATATACTCTATGTTTAAAGAGCACAACCTGTGACTGCCTTAAGGTAGTTGAAATCTCTCTCCCTTTGTTATCATCACCATAACTATTTGAGGTCATTTTTCTAGCCATCATTACAAAGATAACAAGTTGATCAATGCTTATAAAGGATTTAAATATTGCTTTATCATTTCAATCTTGACCTGATAGTGATATATGTAACTAATAAACAAACTCATGAGTTCATGTATTTTTTTTGAACTACAACCTGAAAGCAGCTTAGTGAGTAAAAGGAAAGTATATATCACCTGAATTGAGACCAGCAGAAAGCACCCAGAGGCTGCTGAATTAGCAACAGCATCATAGTGGGAAGTGTCGCCCTTATCTACTGACATTTTAAGACATATCATTAGCCCCAAACATAGTGGCAAGTTATCCGCATCACAAACATGATCAAGGGACCAGACTTGAAGGAATCCATCACAAAATATGCTATGACATGAAGGAAGAGAAAACATACCACAGGCCCCAATGCATAAGATTGCCTGATATTTTTTAGACTTCCCTAGCTTCTCAGCAACGACACCTATTTCAAAACTGCCAGGAACCCATACAACCTGATGGCAATGGAAATTATTATCTCTACAACTCTGCAAGGCAAATAGGAACCATGTAAAGTCCAGAGCTGTGGGCATGTGGAATGTAATAGCTACAGAGTTTTCTCACGTCTATGTCCTCTTCTTTTACTGAAATTTCCTGAAAGTGTCCAGAGCACCCTCCAGTAGGAGCTTTGTCACAACCTCATTGAACCGTGCTACAACCTTTGCAATAAAGTAGATAAACAGAAAACCACAAACATGCAGTTCAGGTTGAATTAATTGAATCATCAAAATAATATAGGGCAGATTCACCAATGAGTTGATTCTAGTCACATGGGCTTGGATGAAGAGTATTTAAATCAGAACGTACAAAGTGATAGCAAAAACAGACAAGATCTCTTTTTTTCATATGAGAAATACTATTACAACTTAAAAAAAAAAAAAATCTTATTATGGCATTATGAGGCTACTCTCTCAAAATCCTTCGTAGTAACTGATGGTTTTTCAGGTTTCAGTATTGATAAAAATCCACACTGAAAGGCAAACTTAAAAGTCCAATGTCATATGGCTAAAATCATATCAACCGAGGGAAATGGCCTGAAATAGTTACACATTCGTGTAAACATCTATCTAAGAATTGCGATTTACCAGACAAATTAGTACAACAATCAGCACAAGATAGCATGTACGTTTACATATAGCAAATTCCATGGAAGATGTGCTTTAAAGAGTATCTATGAGTATCTGCATAGTAACTCCCATGACAACGGTAAACAGCAAAGTTTCAGCTGCCATACTTCACAATATCGGTAAATATTGCCAATGAAACACTAAAGAGAAAAAGAACGCTGACTACATAATTACTTAATTCCTACCTACCAATAATAAGGCAGTACCACCAATGTACATTCATTAGATGTTTCAGGGCATAGACAGTCCTTTCAAACTCTCCAAACTATCTATGCAATTTATGTTTCACATCATTCAATAGTTACGACCCTCCCATTCAAATGTGGCCGCAATCATCCATTCTGCGAATGACCCGTTTACGAGCTCCTCCCAATTCAAGCAAAAGTTTAAGATAAAGCGGTTTCCCATTAGAACGTTCAGTGACGAACCTCAATTCTCCCTCGGATTAAATCAACATAGCGAAATTATGCACCGAACGAATGTAAGTAAGCCCATCAAAAGAAGAAGTGGAAAATGCAAACTGACCACGCCAAAGCGAAGGCCCCCAGTGTTGGTGAGAGATCCCTCCAAGTGCCGAACTGCAGCTGTTCGCAACGATGAACAAGATTTCCCCTTCTGTACCGGAAAGTGAGAACGAGCCCCTAAATCAAAAGAGCAAAAGTAAATTGAAACTAATCCATCCAAAGGGGGGAAATAAAAAAGAAGGAAAAGAGTGAAAGAACGGATTCTGAAGAGGAAAAGAGGCAAAGAAGCGGAACCTTGCAAAGAAGAGGAAAAGGAGACGGCGGCTGATTTCGGTCGCTCGCCAGGCAAGTCAAAACGAAGCTGGTGAACGAGCGAAAATGGAGTTGAGCGTAAGGACGATGGAGAGAAGAAGCATTGAGGAACGGAGCAAGGGTCGAGCGCGAGAGTGAATGTCGCCATTTCCAAGGTTGTTGTCTGTGCCTTGGTCGGAGAAAGCGTGAGAAAGTGTTGGGTGGGGTGGGTTATTAGTTGAGATTCAGGGTTTTGACTTCTTCTTTTTCTTTTTTTTTTCTTTTTTCCTTCACTTGGACAACGTTGGGTTTTGACTCAACACTGAAAATGCCGTGGACCTCAAAGATGAATATTCCGTTTCTCTCTCTCTCTTCTTTTCTTTTTTTTCAGTTTTCGAAAACAGATTTGGAAAAAAAATCTATTTCACAAAATAATTTTTCTAATTTTGAGATAAATTTTTAATCCAGAAATAGGTTTGAAATAGAAATGAAAAGTAAAAATTTCTTATTTTTCTATTCCTAAAAAAGAAACATAAATAAAAACTCTTCTTATTGTTCATTCCCTCTTTTGCATGCGTTATCCCTTTTTCTCGCTTTCCTGTAGTGGGTTGCCGATATCCATCAATCGCCGATTTGACCACCAACAATTGTGAAAATTTTATACTTTTATCAAACGAATTTTTTATTTTGAGAATTGAATTTTGTGTGGTTGTTAAATGCATTTTTTTACTCAAAAAATCGTTTAAGGAATAGAAATAGTGCTCGAAAATATAATAGTCATCATTGACACTAAATGTCTCTAATTCTTGTGCTTGAAAGTTACACACAACTTAAAAAAAGAAAAGAGAATCACGAGGGAATTCCGATTTTGAATAGTGAAAGACGTAAGACCTTCTATTTCCTTAAAATTTACTTACTTTTTAATTAATTTCCTTTATCCATTTCTTCATTTTTTTCTCTAAAGATAAAGAGAAGCGACTGGACTACTGGAGTAGTTGAATATTTCCAAAAGTTATGAAATGTCTCACTCAAGCCAGAATTACTCAAATTAGAGGGCGGCTTTAGGCGGCTTCAGAGTTCTAAATTACCTTTAAGTTGGTAAATATTTATAAAATGAAATAAAAATCCTTTTAGGCTTGTAAAGTAGCTAAAATCCGCGTAAATTACAAATGAGTGACTATAGCCATCACACTCCTAAAGCAACTTATTCGAGATATTAGCTATTTTTGGCACATTTGATTGTCCTTCCACGAGAAACTCTTTCCAAGAAATCATCCAAAGCTAGTTTCGATTTCATATGTATACCTACGAAACAATCACATCCTATTCAATGTAAAATCAAGTTCATTCCTACCTTTTTGCCGTCTCAAAATCCTTTCAAGAATCAAGCCTTGTTCGAGCACTTTTGGCTTCGTACAATGCTTGTTAAATCGAGAGTACGTAGCTAGTAAGTTGGTTAATAAGTATTGTACGAAACATAAGCTAATTACGTAGGTGCCGAAACTTTAATAACTCATCTCACACACAAGGAGCTGTTGTACTTAACTATCTAGCAGTACTTACTTGAAGTCGCGTGGAATCTACTTTCCTCATCGCCATCCTCTCAAATTGTGAGAAAATATTTTTTTCTCTTTGTCCTACGCTCGAATTTTACTTCTCAAGTTTAAGGACTTGCTTAGATCCGGTAGTTGATACCATAATATGGAATTATGGATCATACACCGGCGCCCTTCTTGCCTATTCTGCCCCCCCCTTTTTTTCCGGCCTCCACTCCGCTGCGTAACCGCCGAAGGAAAGCCCGAACCGTCTTTTTTCTCTCTCCTCCGTGATAGAAATGCGCGCTCTCTCTCTCTCTCCTCACCCTTCCACTTCACTCCATGGCCTCCTCGGAAGCCACCCCGTCCTTCGACTCCACTCGTCTCTTCCTCGCCGCCACCGACAGGCCCTCCCTCTCTCTCCCTCCACTGTCGCCCTCCGGCCTGCCTCCCTCGAAGCTCATCCCCCACACCCGCTTCCTCGTCGATGCCTTCCGCTACGCCGGGACCACTCCGTCTCCTACTTCCTCTCCCACTTCCACTCCGACCACTACACCGGCCTCTCCTCCGCCTGGTCCAGGGGTATCGTTTTCTGCTCCCCTACCACCTCCCGCCTCCTGATCGAAGTCCTCGGCGTGCCTGCCGCGCTCGTCGTGAGCTTGCCGATCGGAGAGGTGGTCTCGATCGATGGCTGCGAGGTCAGGCTCGTGGACGCCAACCATTGCCCTGGCGCGGTCATGTTCCTGTTCAAAGTCCCAGGAGGTGGTGCTGGTGAGTTCCGGCGGTATGTGCACACGGGTGATTTTCGGTTTCGTGATTCGATGAGATTGGAGCCCGGTTTGGGAGAGTTCGTGGCTTGCGACGCAATCTTCTTGGATACCACTTATTGTAATCCTAAATTTGTGTTCCCCTGTCAGGAAGAGAGTATCGATTACATAGTTAGTGTCATAGATAGAGTTGGAGGTGAAAATGGGGATTCGGGGAAGAGCATTTTGTTTCTCGTCGCGACTTATGTCATTGGGAAAGAGCAGATTTTGCTTGAGGTAGCAAGGCGGTGTGGTTGTAAGGTGTACGTGGACGGTAGGAAGATGGCAATTTTGCATGCTTTGGGGTACGGCGAGAGTGGGGCATTTACGGAGGATGAAAGTGAAACTGCTGTTCACGTTGTTGGGTGGAACGTGTTGGGTGAGACATGGCCATATTTTCGACCTAATTTTGTTCAGATGAAGGAGATTATGGTGGAAAAAGGATATAAACAGGTTGTGGGCTTTGTGCCCACTGGGTGGACGTATGAAGTGAAGCGAGATAAGTTTGCTGTTAGGAAGAAAGATTCATTCGAGATTCATCTTGTACCATACAGTGAGCATTCGAACTACAATGAGCTAAGGGAGTTTGTGAAGTTCTTAAAACCAAAGCGTGTTGTTCCTACAGTTGGCTCGGATATTGAGAATCTTGACAGCAAGCATTTTCATAGAGTGCAAAAGCATTTCGCCGGATTGCTTGATGAGACTGCCAACAAGAAAGAGTTCTTGATGAATTTCCTCTCAAGGTCCTCTGAAAAAGAGGACATAGTTGGAGGAGTAGTTGCTACTGATTCAGATGATGCTTTGGTGCGAGTACAAGAGGAGAATTTATCAAAGGATGATCTTAGTGAAATCTTGGATCCAAAATTTCTTTTAGATGAAACAAGTGATCTGAAAAAAGGAGGTTTTGAAGAGTCAGATTTTCCTTTGGAAGAGGGTGAGGAGGAAATCTTACAGGCCCTCCGGGATTGTCTTCCTGCATGGGTCACTCGAGACCTGATGATAGGCCTAATCAATAGCTCAGGGAGGAATTTGGTTGATGCAGTTTCTAATTTCTACGAAAAGGAGACTGAATTCTACCAGCAAGTTTCTGCTTCTGCTTCTTCTTTCCTGGCATCCGTTACGAGTTCAAGTGATGTACATCCGTCACCTTCAGTACCAGATTCCGTAAAGAGTAGCGCTTGTGGAACGGGAAGTATGTTTAGCAAAGACTACAAGTTGCCCACTGTGCAATTAAGCATGACCAGCAAGTCTCCTGGAAAAAAGAAGAGAAATGTTAGTAATAGCCCAAAAAGAAGCAGAAGAGCGCACCGAAATTGGAGTCAAGTGGGTCCGGACAATCTAGAATAACAAGGTTTTTCACTAAAAGTGTGCCCAACTGTTCTCAAGATGGTGGACTTGAATCCAACTTTCAGCTATGCTCTAAAGATGATAACATTCATGCTCATATAACGACAAAATAGATCAGTTTATGCATATTGTGAATGGCGATAATTCGTTAAGAAGCTATGCTGCCCGCATCTTGGAAAAAACAAAAGGAGACATCGACAAGGCTCTGGACGTGTATTATCGTGATACAGAGAGTAGAGCTGTAGACAATAACATTATTTCAGTTGTATCGGTGGCCTCAAGTCAATCTGTCACCGCTAGTGATAGTAAATTGACCACTGGCCACATCACGCTGTCAGAGAAATCAGGAAGCGTGGCGGCTATTTCAGTGGAGCATCCATTGGCTGAAATATGCTCAAATTTCGTGTCAGTTCCACTTGAAAAGTATAATCCTGTTGAGCATGGTTGGCATCTTTTGTGAATTGTATTTTTCTTTAAGGAACTCACTGCATCCTCTTTCGCCTTTTCATTCTTCATGGGATCCTCAAACCAAACATATGATGACAGTTTTGAACATTTGCAGCTTCCTGGAGAATTGGAGAGCCTGCTCCTTACATGCATCTTGCACGGACTTTTGACCTTGTTGAAAGGGAAAAAGGCAAGATAAAAGTTACATCCATGCTTTGCAACATGTTCAGAAGGTGTGCTGAAGCTGTTATAACTCCAGCTTCTTCATTTTCTCCCCTTAATTTTTATGGAGTTACTCCTAGCTAGCTATCAGAGACGGCTTAATATCTATTCTTATTTTCTTAATGCACAGTTTGTTGGCTTTGTCACCTGAGGATGCTTTACCTGCTCTGTATCTCTGCACAAACAAGATTGCTCCTGACCACGAAAATATGGTTAGTTTATTAGCTTATTTAACGTGTCATCTTCGTTGGTCATGGAGAATGTTGATGTGTCTTTGAGCCTTCTGAACTTTATACTTCCATGAATTTGTTTTGGAATTGTGAAAATGGATGATAAACTAGTCTTGACAGTTTTTTTTTTTTTTTGGGTGCTGACGTTACAGTGATGTTGAATTGTGCAATGTGTCTGACCAAAATGTGCATTTTGGTCATGCTGATAAGAATCGCCTATCATCACTGGAAAGACGAGTTAGATGTATAGTGTGAAATAAATAGCTTCTGTTAGTTTGTGAGTAATTCCAGATTGATTAGCTTCTAGCATTAATGAACAAAGTAAATGCTACTTCTGTGGTTGTTACTTTATCCAACTTTAGCTTGGAAATAAATTATTTTTTACTGAGGTTAATTACGTGCCATGATAGAAGCTTCCTGTAGGGGTCCGGATACTTACCTCATATTCCCGTGATCCTATAGGTATGAACAAAAAAGGGTTGTTTCCGCGCCACACGCTTGGAAATCTTGTTCCTCAACTGTAACATGCTGAGGGGGTACATCCCTATGCGAGCGTTATGTGATGAGAATTAACATAATTTTCTCTTTCTGAATACATGCATATCATGAGATTAAGGAATGTAATCCTGTTTGCAGTCAACTTACTTATCTTGTATATGAAAATAGCAAAGCAAAAGCATGTTTTTTTCCATTTTATGCGCTTAAATTGACTGATTGCATTTACATGTGAATGAGAGACGAGATAACCATGTATTATGTGATGATCCTGCAGGAGCTAAATATTGGTGGAAGCCTGGTTACAGCAGCCATTGAAGAGGTCTGTGGAGTGAAAAGGTCTAAAATAAGGGATATGTACAACAGATTGGGTGATCTTGGTATGGCAAAAATCAATCATTTGTTTATTTTCAGAACATATTTTTTGCTTTGACTTGTTGCAATCTTTCCCCACCCTCTCTCTGTGTATATATGGTTCGTTATCCTATTAAATAAGTTTAGAATGTTTCAGGTGACGTCGCCCAAGAATGCCGACAAACACAAACTTTACTTGCCCTCCTCCGGTGCTGCTGATTAAAGATGTATTCTCTGTGCTAAAAAAAATAAGGTATGAGATATTCAATATTCAGCAGCTTAAATCTTAAGAGGGAAAGCATGGTTAACTTATCAGAGATTCCCATTTTTTTTAACATCATCGCAGAATATTTCTCCTGGGAGAATTTTAATATTCCTCTATATATTTTTTTTTAACGTGTTAATTAATTTAATGAATGAGGTAATTTTTTAGCATATTCTTTTTCTTCATCTCTGATGAGTGATATTTTTTTGGCCACTTGGTAGATTCTTACTCTTCTTTCTTAAGTGAAGTTTAACAGTTTCCAAACAGGGACTGGGAGCAATGTCCGCAAAAAGAACCTTATTGTGAGCCTTATGCGATCCTGTAGGGAGATGGAGATGAAATTTATTGTCAGAACCTTGGTAAGAAATAATTTTACTGTAAGATTAATGGATCCTTATGTATAATTCTTTTATTCCAGATAATGCAAGTGCCCTCTCACTTTAGAGAGAGAGAGAGAGAGAGAGAGTTTCATTTTTCCTGGAAGTTGGTTAAGTTACCAGCATTGCAGGTACTCTCAGCTACAAGCAGAGAAAGAGAGAAAGGGAGGGAAGGATCTAATTCGTGTAGTTATGCATTTTTTTTTCAGTTGAAAAAAAATCCTAAGCAATATTTGCCATATGCATTTATTACAGGTTAGGAATCTAAGGATTGGAGCAATGATGAGAACTGTTCTGCCTGCATTTGCTCAAGCCATTGTAATGAACTCGTCTCTTGAAGACACATCACAAAAGTTGGAGAAGATTCAGGTCAAAATGAATTGTGCTATTCCGAACTTTATTTTCGTTTAGTAGAATGATTCATAGGTGCTTGGGGTCTTTAATAAAAAAGGTATTAAATTAATGTGAATAGTTATAATGATTTTAAGTGCAAATATTTATCTAGTTTTAATGATGTTAGGCCTTTCAATCTTGGGTGTCATGACAACAGAAATAAATATTCAAGAGAAGAAAAAAAATTGAAGTAAAATTTGCCTAAAGATTCATGTGCCATTTGCTGCATCTTTTTTCGCACTGTCAAGTTATTGTGTTATTCCGACCAAAAAAAAAAAAGTTATTTGTGTCATGAGCTGGTGATTAATAGAGTTTTTCTCTTCTCTTGGCTTGGGTAGAGCAAAGGGTGCGTACTGTGAAAAATGGCAGCATGGAAGTAGTGGAAAGTTAATTGCAGGAGACCAAATAGGACTGTGGGAGAATATTTTCCTAGTTAAATTACAACAATGTTCAGAAGAAGTTGATTGCTGTCTTTTCGTTGCAGTTCCACTAAAAATGTAGTTAATGGACAAACGTGGACAAATTGTATGAAAAAATTGTTATGAACGCTTTAATTAATAGAAGATTAGTCATGGATAATTATAAATAAAAATCCGATCCCATATGCCAAAAGTTTTAGCTAAAGTCAAAAGTTAAAGCCATGGTTCAAGGTCATACATGCAAAGCACACGCTATTGTTTTTGGCATATTGATATAGTCACTGATTTGTCTTTTACCCTAATAAAAGGTTTCACTGTGATTGTCTAGTTATTAGTTGTTAGAATTACTCTAAATTAAGGAATAGCAATGGACTTGCGAAAGGAATATGCACTTGCAAACAATTGACCCAGTTTTGCTTAATTGATGTCTTTCTTGCTTGGCAGAGCCTTTCTTCCTCCATACTCGAAGCATATAATATACTTCCTAGTTTGGTAAGTCTTTCATTCAAGGTTCTGATGTCATTTTACTGCTTTCTTAGACCTCATATACCAGTTTGTGGCATTTTATGCATAGTGTAGTTAAATATAAAGAGCCCCCCCCCCCCCCCCCCCGAGGGGGGGGAGGGACTAGTTTTCTATGGTTAATGGGTTAAGGCATATCTGATTAGAGACTTTTATGTCCTTGTTTACTCAAACATAGGGAAAATTCTACATTCTCGCTTTACATTGCACCCACTCCACATACCACGTCACATCCTCAAGTTTTGGAAATACCAGTTTCATCTTAGACTAGCCTAAAAGACCAAATACCATTCTTTTAATGAACAAAACTCAATGTTGAAGTTAAAAATGTTAACAGCAGTTTTCTTGGTAGAAAGTTGGCAACTTGGTCCAATTTGCAGTCGACTGACAAATTTTGAAGGTGAAAGGCTGGGCGTATTAAGGTAGGGAATACAAAGGGGTACATGGTCAAAAGCTGGAGGGGCCATTTAGCATTTTCCCTTAAAAAGTATCATGATGAGCTGAGCTCTGTTTTGCTTGAGCATTCACAAAGTTTTCAGTTGAGATATCCCTGATCAAGCTAATTTGAGCAGTAATTAGAGACCAAAATACGAGCATGCGAAAGAAAATACTACCTTTGGTTTGTTACATAGTAGGCATTATCTTCTTTTCATCAATCTTCTGGGTACAAGGTTCTGTTTTGGCAAATGCTTTACTTGAGCCAGTGAGTTTTGTGGACAGGATTTGATTATACCTTCTTTCATGAAGGAAGGAATTGAATTTTCTTCCTCACATTTGTCAATGATCCCGGGATTGCCTATAAAGCCGATGCTTGCAAAGTATAAACTCAGTTCTCAAGCTTCCCCTTTGGCCTTTTGTCCCTTTGAAATTTGTCGTGATTCGATTAATTTATGCTTCTTTTTCTATTTGGTGACAGAATTACCGATGGATGTCCATCAGTATTGAAACTCTTTGAAAAAAGGGCCTTCACGTGTGAATATAAGTGAGTATCACTCTATCTTTTCTCCTTTTTACTTCTTATTTTATTCCATCTTGTTACATTTAATGCTTATATTAATTACACTGGAAAGGCAACTTTTGGCTAGTTGTTTACATAAATCTCTGCTTGCTTGATCTTAATGTTCATAAAATTTTGAGTATGTTCCTTGGTTCTTGCTTGTTTAAAAGCGTGAGAAAACAGGCACCAGAAACAATGCCATCCAAACAATTTATTCTGACCAGGCCATAAAAGGGGACACCATACATTCTGAACATGTACTAGTCATTTGCAATAAATCTCGGACCTTGGATGATAATCAGCTGCTCTTGGAAATTTTCTGATCTGGAACTGCACCATGTTTATTAAGGAATATCTTCAACTTGTAATGGAGAAACCTGAAATTGGATTCTGTCATAAATGGAATAAACCTAAATAGCTGAATGGATGAATTGGTACGTTATGTGCTGCTTAAGGTTCTACTTTGATTCTATACTGCAAAAGATTGGTTGTTCTAATTTTTTTGAGAGTTCTCTATTTGTTTGCGGATGAGTAATTACTTGTTTTGCTGTTTACGCTTATTTTGATGTTGTTTGTATTAGGAAATGCTTGTGTGGTGGCATTTTTCATCATCATCATCATCATTATTATTATTTCACGCTTAAGCAGTTGCATGTCTTTTTAGGATTTTGAACTTGCCTCCTTGATTGAATGTTAGATATGATGGTCAACGTGCTCAGATTCACAAGCTAGCTGATGGATCTATCCGCATTTTTTCAAGAAATGGAGATGAGACAACTTCCAGATTTCCAGATCTGATTGCTATAGTTAAGGAATCGTGTAAGCCTTCTGCTGTGACTTTCATATTGGATGCTGAGGTAAGATCATACCATTGTGTCAAAATTAAAAGACAATCATGTTATTGCATTACTGAGCGGTTGGACATATAAATCTCATAGGACTGGGCTCTGCCTACCTTATCTTTGATCCGGTGTCATATAGGTAGTTGCTGTGGACAGGAAGAGCGGATGCAAGCTTATGTCTTTTCAGGAACTATCTTCACGAGAGAGAGGGGGTAGAGATTCTTTGGTTTCATTGGATAGCATTAAGGTTTGTACAGCTGCGAATTCAATATGCTCTTATTTGCATCACTAAATGTCCTGTCTTAGTCACCTTATGGATAGGGTAATTAGTTTTGCGGGTAAGGGATGCAATTCTCTCTTTGGCTTCTGAAACTAAATGTACCTTCTATTTAGCCTTAGTTTTCTAGTGCACTCTTGACTACAAAGCTTATAACCATAGCCTTTTCTCCTTTTGCAGTTTTGAAAGAGCATTTCTTAGGTGTGTCCTGTCCACTTATTTATTACTCGAAAATCATTTTGTGCATTGATAAAGTTTTTTTAACATTGTTTGTGAATTGTCAGAGCTATGTGTCTATATGTTTTACAAGAGTCTGAAAACCATGTTGAGATGTTCTCCTGAGGGGAAGCACTTTGTTGGTTGTAGTAACTTAATTTCAGAAAGTAGGGATCAAGTTCCTCTTCTGCCAGGCAAAAGTTTGTCATTGCATATTGATGTATCAACCTTCCCTTTTTATCAAAGTTTCAGCTATAATGTTGGTTTTTGCATGGATGCTGATGTTTGTTCTCCTCATGCAGGTTGTATCTGCATATTTGTCTTTGACGTCATGTTTGCAAATGGCGAGCAGTAAGTATCCAGTATATTGACGCACTCCAATATTTCTTACTTTTAAGCTGCGCCAAGAATTCATGTTCAGTTCCAGGAGGTTAGGATGAACCATCTTATGTTCCTCTTAGGTAAACCAGCCATGTGCAGTGCAATGGATATTTATGATACATGCTAATTTTAAGTCTGTTTCTGCAAATAGAAAGGTGCATTTGGACTATTATCAACTTTAAGCAGCCAAGTTAAGCAAATAGAAACTAGGTCCTTCAAATTTGTGCTGAACTCATCCTCTTTTGCAGGCTACTTGGTTTCCCCTCCGTGGAAGACGTAAAGGTCTGCCCTTCCCATGTTTTACTTATGCCAAGAAACTTAACTGATGAAATGTTATACTGATTAAGACTGCTCTGAATTCATTTGTTTCTGATGTACTGCAAATCGCATGATGTTTAACAGTGTTGCCGGGAACTTTTCAATGATGAGAAGAAGGGCTTTTTTGAGTATGTTGAGGAAATGACTGTAAGTTTCTGTTTGAGTGAGTTTTCTCTAGGCGTTTGCATAGATCAGTTGAACATGATAGGCCCATGTAGGTGGATGCCGAGGATTCTCATTTGGATAGAGAATATTACATTTGACTAGGATGAAATTGTTTCTTGAAAGATGCACTCCCGTTCTTCCATGTGAGGGATTATGGTAAAAAA
>JAGVVM010004403.1:0-18697 GCA_019149425.1 Psidium friedrichsthalianum
AACGTTGACGCTCCCTGCAACTGATCGAACAGATCGTCAATTCTTGGCAACGGGTACTTGTTCTTAATAGTCACCTGATTCAACTGCCAATAGTCAATACATAGCCGCAGCGATCCGTCTTTCTTCCTGACGAACAACACTGGCGCTCCCCATGGTGACGCGCTTGGTCGAATGAATCCTTTATCTAACATCTCTTGCATCTGCACCTTAAGTTCTTTCAGCTCTGACAACGCCATCCTATAAGGCGCTTTCGAAATTGGCTCCGTCCCTGGGGCCAATTCGATTACGAACTCAACCTCACGTTCTGGCGGTAGTCCTAGCAACTCTTGCGGAAAAATGTTAGGAAATTCACACACAACTGCCACGTTTTCCAACTTAGATTCTTTTACCGTAGGATCCGCTACCGACGCCAGAAACCCTTCACATCCTTCGCCTAGTAACTTAGTCGCCTCAAGCGATGAAATCCAGGGTATTGAGGTTCCTCCTCGACTCCCTACAAACTCATATCTAGGGTGATCCACTGGACTAAGCTGGATCACCCCGTTACTACAATCGATAACGGCCCCATGCTTAACTAACCAATCCATCCCCACTATAATGCCGAAGTCATGTATGGGCAAAACGATCAGGTCGATAGACTCTTCTCTATTTCCCAGAATTACTTTACACCCCTGACATCCTAACGAAGCAATAATTTTATCCTTTAATGGGGCTTCAACATGCAATAGTATAGCAAGCGGCTTCACTTCCATGCCAACCAATTTAACAAACTGCTCTGACACAAACGAATAAGATGCTCCGGGATCAAACAAAGCATAAGCTGCATGTCCACAGAGAGAAAGGGTACCTGTGATCACACCAGGCGCACTTTCCGCTTCCTTTCGCGCCACTGCATATACTTTTCCTTGCGCCGGTGGTCTACTCTGCACATTCGGTGGTGTCAACCCCATTGATGACCCTAGCTGTGGTCTCTGTTGAGGAACTTGCGGTCTAAAAGCTCGTTTCGAGCAGCTCCTCGCAAAATGCCCAGTCTGTCCGCATATGTAACAGGCGCCCATCTTCCTTGGACAAGGACGGCCTCCGTGACTCTGTCCGCATTCGTTACACCTCATCCCACCGAATTGAATCGGTTTCCTTATGTCCTTCCGAATAGGTGGTACAAACTTGCAGTTGTCCACCATCGGTCTCTTACCGAAACTCCTGTTATCTCGCCCCAGCACAAATCTGGATCCTGACGCTGCAGTCCTTTCCATCGTATCCCGCTCCAGTTGTTGTGCCAACTCATACATCTCGTTATAATTCCTAATCCTCGATGTGATCAGCTGGCTTTTCAATTCCGGCTTGAGGCCCTCGCGAAACCTTCTCGCCTTATCCCATGGGTTTTCGATGATTCGGCGAGCGAACCTCGACAATCTTGCGAACTCGCCTTCGTACTGGTCCACAGTCATCGATCCTTGGCGCAGTCGCAGAAATTCTTCCATCTTCCTTTCTTGCGCAGCCTCAGAGAAGTATTTTCCATTGAAGGCCTCACAGAACGTTGCCCACGTCCTTACTGCTCCTTCCGGAAAAACTCGCTCACTGGTGGCTTTCCACCAGTCATCTGTAGTTCTCTGCAGCTGGTATTCTGCCAGCATCACTTTATCATCTTCCGTACACCTCAGTATGGTAAATGCTTTTTCTAATTGCTCCGTCCAAAATAATGTTACTTCAGGTCCTCTAGTCCCGTCAAACTTTGGCGGGTGCAGCTTCAAAAATTGTTCGACTAGATGGGGCGCTTGTCGCCCTTCAGCAGTTTGAGCGACAGCAGCTCTTTTCCAATCTGCCTGCCCATCAAATTCCCCATTTCAGCCAACATCCTCATCATGTCTTGAACAGTTGGTTCAGCTCCTTCCGGAACCTGCGGTATTTCCATTGCTGGGACCTGAGTCTCACCCGCTGGTGGAACTGGCGGAACCTGGGAGCTCGACGCTCCGCCTGACCTTCTTCTTCCTCGGGTCAACGGGTTTCCCGCAGCTGGGACCCGCGAGCCGGACGCTTCCCTTGTCCTTTTGCCCCGACCGCTCATGATTCCTACGTACTCTCACAAGATCCTGCTACAATTCCGCCAAGGAATTAGTAGTCCGAAACTCAATCCTAGGCAACTCACGCCTAACTACAGACCAGCACACGGTCTACAACAGAACAACTAAAGGCTCTTAAACAAAGCAAGGGCGATAACCACGCCCTAATCTTACCTCTGGTCCAGACGCACCTGCAGTTTACTAATACAGAACTCAACACCAATCAACAACAATGCAGGTTATCAATCACATGCGCCAAACAAGAGTCATACAACGTTTTCCCCTTCTGTCCTATCTTAGGGGTCTCGCTAGCTATCTACCCCACAATCTGTCATCCTTATAACTCCCAACCTCGATTAGTCTCTGATCGAGCTGACCTGCTCTGATACCACCAGCGGGAGGCTGTCACGCCCCGCCCCGCCCCTCTCGAGCGACCACGCGACAAGACCTCCGATCCGCGAGCCTCGTCGAATGGCCCAACTGACCTGCGATCGCCCAGGAAAAACATCGCGGCCAGACGACGGCTTAACGAAACGCAAGCGAAAGCGTCTACTCAACTCCCGACAAACAAACAGGCAGGTAGATAGATAGATCGACAGTAGCCAATTCAAAGTTTAAACTCACAACCTATTTATATACATGACTATTATATACAATATTCACACACATTTACATAGATATAAACATATGGCCAAAACCTATAGAACTGGCTACCAAAGAGAAACAGCCCTGACAGTGGCACACTCAAAAATGGTGCTCAAGTGCCATACCCCCAAAAACTAACAACCAACCCCCAACCCTAGTCCGACTCAGCTCCACTATCCTCCGAAGACGGCAGCTCCTCGGGGTCAGACTCCTCAGGTTCCACAAACTCGGGCTCAGCAGCCAGCTGCTCCATATCATAAGGGTCCTCCTCATGTCCGTCAATCTCCATCGGCCAATACTCAGCAGGGTCCTCCTGCATGGGCTCCGGGTCGATGACCTCTCCGCCAAAGGTCACTGGAGTGAATAACCCGTCCTCATCCTCTAGCTCTACATCCATATCCATACCAGTAATAGGTCCTCTAAAAACTAGTCCTCGCCTATGGAACCAGGCCTCAAACTTCAGAGGCACTAAGTACTCTCCACCCTCATCTACCCAGACTTTACACTCCACACGCTTATATACAGTGTTATCAGATGCCCGATAAGTAGACTCCCATCTCTCTATCTCTTCTGGTACCCCAAAAAGCACTCCCAAATTCTCCATTGCTAGGGCTGTGGATCTGAAAGGCGATCAGCCGCAAATGAGTCTAATGACTCAGCGAGTAAACATACCGATAAAACAGAGGGACGTGTGTGTGTGAATGAGATCAAACAAGCACACACGAATAGATAGCTCATACTACATCAGACTCATTCAATATAGACAATCAACTCACACAGTTCAATGACGAATCAAAACCCACGACACGCATGGTATGCTATCTCAGAGTCATAATAATTCGTTCTTGTCTCCATAGTTCTCACGCCCGCGCATAAAGCGCCACAGGCCGTACCTCGAGTCCACGCATAAAGCGTTCACAGACTGGCACCTTATCTCTCCAGCTGCCCCGTGCCGTGCACGCTCAGGCGCCCTCGGCAAGCGAAGATTCTGCAAGCCGGAACTACGACACCGCCCGTTCTCGTACCAATCGCATTGGTCGAGCCATTCTCACCCCTATCGCTCCAGTTCTCGTGCCAGTTCCGTCGGCCGAGCACAAACTTGATTTCATTTCAACTGACTTGCCAAACACGCACGTCACGCTAACAACTCATCTCATACACTCAATGCATCTCAGTTGCAAACGTTCAAGCATGACATTTAACGATCACACAATCGCACCATAACAGGCAAGTTAATCAATTACTAGTTCACATGGATTACAAGCAAACAAGCATGCTTCAAGCTATCACCGCTCCTGAATATCAGTTCTAATTAAGGGAAAATCCTTTTCTATAATTGTTCCAAATACACACCCGATTTAAGTTCAAATTGTTCCAAGGTATTATATGACGATTAATCCCATATTTTCATAAATTTTAAGACTAAATAAGACACCACAAACTTCACCCATGTACCAGCAATTTCGGCCATCAATTTAGCCATCACTAATTTCGGTTTTGTCACTCTAACACCTCACGGTGAACAACAACCCTGAATCTGAAATTTTTCAGGCTTTCAAGCCCAATGCAACCGGTTTTTATGCCCCATTTGTCACCAAAATTTTGGGCAGCCTCTCCTCTCTAACTAGTCATCAACTACCCACATAATGACAGTACAATTAAGCTTAAGTTTGACACCGAACACGCACAGCAACACAGCCACAGAATCAGCAAAAACCGGCACTAAACAGTCAGATTTTTAGCTCGGTAACTATCCAGAATTTTCTGTCATTTGACAAGCTAATAACCCAACTAATCACCCTCACTTACTCTACAACATATCAGGTAAGTTTACTCACCAAAACAAGCTTGAAAGTCCACAAATTGAGGCAGCAAACTGGCTGCAAAACAGAACCCAACACAGAATGAAAACCGGTGAAACAGGAAAAACATAGCAGACTTTGAATCAGTGCTGCGATTTCTGTAAGAGTTTTTTCGAAGATCCGTTTGAAGATTATCGAAGCTTGAGGTCTTACGAGTACACAGGCGAAAACGGAGCGCGATTCGGAGTCCGGACGACCTCGAACAAGCCGATTTCCTCCGGGCGCGCGCTGGAACCCGCGAGAACCGAGAGAGAGAAATGGGGGAGTGGCCAAATGAGGAGAGAGTTGGTAGGCTACGTTTCTTTGCTTCAAACAGGGGAGAGAGAGAGAGCAGAGTGGCCAGCCAAAGCTTCTCTTGCAAGCCAAGGGCAAGCTTGTTCAACAAGCTTGGAGGAAAAGTCAATCAACAAGCCAATCAATGCATGCCAAGTGTCATGGTGGGTCATGGTTGCCAAAGAAGTCAAATGGGCAGCCAAGAAGTCAAATGGAAGCCAATTAGATGAGGACAAGTGGCGGTGTAGGTGGATTTAATTGGTTTTATTTATTGGCGAAGAAACGGGACCCGGCGACTCGACCGGTAGAGCGAATTTTTGGAAATTGCAAATTTACAGTCAAAACGAAGCAGACGACTAGAGGATCTCAAATCTAATGTCTAATCTCTCTAAAAACTCACTGATTAATTTCTAAGGAACTGAGAGCGAACCGGGGGCAAAATAGTCATTTTCACTTATCGCCTTCTTCGCAGCGCTCCAAGTTTATTCCAACGCTCTAAAGTCCAATACGATGTCCAAATCATTCATTGCAAAACCCTAAGACCTTCGACTTCCCTAAATCAGAAATCCGTTTCGTGGCCACATTCATTAACTCGTGACTTTAGCAAATGCTCAGGCCAACGGGCGGCGGATAGGAGATACGCGTATCGACCGTCAGGTCCACGTACTTTAAATCCTAAATCGCCCTTCCCTTTTGGTTAGCCATCCCGAGGTGATCAATCTCAACTGAGATCCGACTAGAGTGAGAGCAATGAAATATATCCATTCTATTTAGATATCTGAAAAAGGATCGAAAATCCATGGCATTACATCATCCACAAAAGATATGTTCATCAATCTCTAGCAATTTCACTCCTAGGCTAGGGGGTTAGAGGATGAAATTATGCCGAAGCATGAGGTGAATCGGAGGCAATGTTGAGCTTGATTGCTGCTAGATGGTGATAAATGTTGCTGCAATGTTGATTTTTCATGTTATGGATGATTGATGATGATTTGGTGTATGTTCATACTTTTTACATATAATGTAATAAGCTATTGATATTACATTTGTGATTGTAATAAAATTTACAGGTTCTGATTGTCACAGATAGAAGTATGATTGAAACGAATCCTTCAAGTTTGACAAGATCTGTAGTGTGGGAACATTTTAAATGGGTTCCTAATGAAGCAAAGGCTGAATGTAACTTTTGCGGGGCTCCATCTTAGAGTCCCATTGTAATTCAAGTTGCAAGCGTGTTGATGTGCAAATGTAGTCCGAGAACTACACTCTGATTGACGGCAAAAAAGTTGTGTTCTTGCGTGAGAAACAAGTTCAAAGCAAGATATTTTTCAGAATGACCGTCTATATATACAAAGCATAATCCCTTTCATGGAATTGACTCGAAAGATTCTAAAATGTGTAATGGGTTAGGTTTGATGAGGCATCAAGATTTTGGTCAAGTATTTTCTATTCAAATGACAAATATTGAATCATCGCAACTTACTAATGTGATAAGTACATACTTTCTTACCAAGATAGAAATTGACTACCTGAAATGAAAAAGGCTACCCATCAACCTTCATTATGTGGCAAGCAATGTTGCACCATCCTATCGACCATACAAGTAACACAATCAAAGATGCTATTAGTTCAATTCTAACACATGTCTTCTCCTTCACTGGCATCCTCAAGTGTTAATCTTAGCCATTGTCCAACTAATCCTCCTCAATTTGCAACCTCTCCTTCAAGGCCTCATTATCATTCATCACTTGGAAAATAACTTCTTTCTCTTGCAATACCGATCCATTCAAAAACCAACAATCATCAACCTGTAAAAACAAGGTAATACTTTTAATAGGTTTAGATCAAACATCTTTCAAAATTGCTTAAGTTATAACTAAGAATGGCTTTACTTCTAAAATATATACTGCATTAAGCGGTTATAAATTACTTTCCCATGTTGAATGGTGATCCTGACAAGATTTCTTGGGGTCTACTAGGTAGAGAATTGCTTGTCGTTGTTGCTTGCATGGAACATCACATTTGTCGCTTACAAATTGACTTAATGCTCCATCGCATTATTAGAACCTCTATTCTACATTAAAATAGAAGCAAACTAATAATATAAGCCTCACTCATCACCGAAATGCTTATTTCAGAGCTAAACCTTAATTTTAACAGATTAACAACCTCAACTCAAACTCAATCTAAACATTATTTGCATGAGATCCACTTCGCACGAAGCTCTCAATGCTAATAGCATTGGTTTTCTCCATAAAGTCACTCTTTGCCAACAGGAGATATACTTTGCAACATATGGACAATTATCCTTAAGTGTCACATAGTAAAAGCATGGATTTTGATATCCGCCTCCACCACAAAGCCTCAAACTTACAGTATACTTAATTATCTTAATTATCTTCTTTAAGATAACACAAACAAGAATTAAGTCAAATACATTCAAACAAGAATTAATCATATATCATAACACTAATAATCAACCTTGTGCATCAGTGGGCTATGTCACATATCGGTGGCCCACACTCTTCAAGATTATCTCCCGTTCTTCTTTGGTCTTTATGTCACTTGATCTAGATGGAGAGAAATCACATCCTCTTCCATGGCCAGTCTCATTGCGTGCCTACTTGAAGAAACATCTCAAGAAAGTCGTTAGGAGACAAAGCCCTGACTTTCAAGCATGTAGTTGACAACCCTAGGAACCGTAGGATACAAGGTAGCTGGGGAATCTCCCCCTCTATTTTTGATTGAGTCTTCATGTATAGTCCATGTTAGTTTTTGTTTCTTGGTCATGTGTTTGGCTTTGCCCCTTTCCCTGAGGTCTTTTTTGTTTCTCTCCCTCGACACACCCTGCACCCATTGTTACATGCCTGATGTCACTTCCTATGCATGGCATTTTTGTGTGGTTGGGTTTTGCTTGTAACTTACGCCTTGGTTAGTGAATTACTCTTTCTTTACCAAAAAAAATCAACCATGTGTAGTTTTTCACAAGTACCTGGTAGTTTTTTAGAATCAAATGGCTAGTTTTCAGAAATTAATCTCAATTAATTGCAATCAATGATGCCACAAATTCACAAGGATTTTGGGAAATCACCTGGTAATTTTCATAGTATTTGAAGCCGCTGCCCAATAAATTCCAAAGTTCCCGTTAACAGCCAAGAAAAGCGCGAGATTGAAGACTACCCACCTACAAAATGTTAAATAGGAGGATAATGGAAGACCTATCCTTCAAGCGTGAGAGGTAAAGCATCTCGAGCTTAGGAATGGCAAGAGATAGAGGACTCCGAGTGCAAGATGTCTGAGCGTCTCCTACCTACAAGTGCAAGAGATGATGGACTATGAGTGCAAGAGACGGAGGCCTCTAAGCGTCTCGAGCCTAGGAGCGCAAAAGATGAGGACACCAAGTTCGCGAGATGGAGGAGTGAGGCACCATGGAGAATCCCAAGGAGATTGAAGGGGGGACTATAGAACGAAGAGAAAGAAGAATTAAATGCCAAACCCTAATTACTCATCCAAGAAGTACGTCATTTTGCACAGGATTTTCCATGTCAGCTTGCTGAGTTGAATTTTGCTATGGCATGGAAATGCCACGTGGCATCGCTAATGGCAATTTTGGATGAAATGTTAACGATGATAGATTTGGGAAAAAAGTGAGTTCTGGGGATTTTTATGAGGTAAGACACTTTTGGGGTAAAATTGGGACTGGACCAAAAATTTAGGGTTTTTTTTTTGAGATATTGATCCTAATAAGATATGGTAAATTGATATCTGATGGGTGTGAATGGTGCATTCATATTGAAATTAATGAAAGAGATGATAGAATAAGGCAGTTTTGTGGATTAGCCCAATAAAAAAAGAGACAATAAATTGAAGAGAGAGAAGAGAGAGAGAGAGAGGAGAGAGAGAGAGAGAGAGAGAAGGGTATTTGGGTAAGTTAACTGGGAAAAGGGAGTGTCTTAGCCAAAATGGATGTAGAAATAGCGCCTTTTTAAAATTCTCGAATAGATTTAATTTGAATGCCTTATTTTAATGAAATCTGAAATAGGATAGGAACCTGATGGAAAATCATAATTCCTTTCCAAGAATAAAAGCAAAAGAAATCTGTATACAAGAATTGCTTTGTAGAGCCTAGAGGCACACAGTATTTCTCACGCGTAAATTGCAATGAATCTAGACACTTTAAGGAAAATTGTCCTAATGAGGGTAGAAAGGAATAAAATATTTTGGAATTTCACTGGCAACATCTTCTTGTGCTTCTAATAAGAAAGAACCAAAAATATATCTAGGTACCAAAAGGAAAAAAAAAAGAGAGGAATTGATATCTTCTTATTGGGATGCAATCAATCCATGAAGTGCGCAAATGGTACATCGATAACGGATACTCGTAACAAAAGATGGTCCGTCAAAGTTTGTGAATGTCACCTAGATAGATGGTGGGTCAAAATTTTTGGAGGCAAGGATAAAGGTAAAATAATTGGCCAAGGCAGTATCAAGCTTGGGATGTTAATCATGAAGATGTTTCCTTGGTTAAGGCCCTTAATCACAATATGTTGAGTGTATGAGTCAACTTTGTGACAAGGGCTACGAGATTAGTTTTTAGGAAGAAAAATGCATCAGCATGAGCAAGGACCAAAGGCCAAAAGTTTTACTGGCAGTGGATTTTTTGTGGATCATGAATTTTTGGCCTTAGCCTAAGGCATGGGGATATGCAACTAAAAGGCAAATATGTGTGTCTTAGTCCTCCATAGCCTCAAAGCTTACTAACCACGCTCCTCTTCTTTAATCTTTCTTTAGACAATGGCCATGCGAAAGAGTGAGAATAATCAAGTCGGCCATACAAAGCACAAGTGCATGAAACACACCAATGCCTAACCATTGGCAGGCACGTCTAATAGGAATGGTCATTCAAGGGTTCAACTAACCACATACATTCAATCAGCAAAGATATGGACAATATTCAGACTTCAACCTGTTCTTTTATTCCATATAATTTACAATCAAGTGCAACATTTACAATTTGATTTTTGGGGATGCATGATACCAAAACTACAACCACTACGAATCGTTACGTAGGTATCTTCATCAAAATTTTAGGTTGGTTTTTGAAAACTCTGCTCCACTGTATAGCCAAACACAAAAACCTATTCCTATCATACTACTCTAACTACAGCCCGTCCACCCTCAATACTACTGTCGCCAACATCCGAGCTCATGGGGACTTGGAAGCTCATCATCCTCCCCGATGATGTACAGGGCTACACATGGCATGACTGGGGCGGAACGCATGCCTACTTTAATTGCTAATGTACTCATTAGCTTCTTAAACTTGGCCTTAGGGTGATCTGCATCCACATGGTCTTCCCAAGAGGCAACACACTCTCGAGGGGATCATAATAAAGAGGGTTAGAGTAACCAGCTAACCCATGTTATTATTTCTATTTGAAAACCATAAATCACGATGGTGAGCTAATGCCCCGCAAATGCAAATCTAACCCAATAACTTGCAAGCATTAAATCAAAATATAACATAAATAATTCATAGTTTTGATGCATGCAAGGGATGTTATGTGCATGATATCTCTTTCGATTTTTCTTGATTTCATATACAACACAATGCCGGCTCATAAAGAGATCTTCTTCGCTGATGAATCTTTTTGTGGCATCTCTGTTTCCAAGAGATTTCTAGTTCACACAAAGCACAGGAGCAATTTCCTAAATAAATCGAAAGTATCCCGAATTCTCTCCGACTCCATGGGTATCATCCCAGTTCACACGAAGCACAGGGCAATTCCCAAATAAATCAAAAGCATCATGACCTCCATAACCTCACGAGGTATCATCCCAGTTCGTATGAAGCTTAGGGCAAGTTCTCGAATAAATCGAAAGTATCCCAAATTCCCTCCGGCTCCACAGAGTATAGAATAACAAAATGAAATGCCATGATGTGCACACAACATGCAATTTACCTTCCTTAGCGCTTCTTTCAGTGGAACTCCTAGAAATTCAATGATTATGCATAACAGGTGAGATGTTAGGAATACGAATCAAATAAGTTTCCCTGAAAATGAATATGTGATCAACCATTGACGTATAATTCTAACGTTAATCTAAATAGACTACAAAAGTTAGAAATCCACTTGCCTTAGTTTCTTGACAGTGGATCGATGACAATGATAGGCGAGTTCTGGCGACCGACAATGAACCAAGGGCGTGTCGTCAGTTACGGACAGTAGTAGGGCTTGAGTGTGTAGGCAGGGCATGGGCGTATAACAGTGAGGGTTTTGATGATCAAATGATGAAATAAACTGACGTTAGGGATTTATATAGGGGAAGATATGTATCACTTACAGGCTATGCATGTATTATACGTGTCCACCACATGAAACGCATGAGTTGCCACGTGTCACCGTGCGATGACATGTGCCACCACGTGTCCTCGCCACTTGACGCGTATCCCTGTGAGGTGACACGTTTCTTTGCCTGGCCACGTGCTGACACGTAGCCCCGTATGTGTCAGCGCGTTCCCTTTGTCATCATCTGGTCTAATTTTCATGTATTTTGCCCAATCATGACCTATAATGTGTAGCATTGTCATCTCATTATCAATTCTAAATTACCAAATGATATTTAGAATAAGCTATTTGGGGTTTTGGGGTAATCACATTCCTCCCCACCTTAGGAAATTTCATCCTCGAAATTTTACTCTTACCCCCTCCTTCAAACAATTAGGGATACTTTTGTTTCATAGTTTTCACACTTTTCCATGTCGCTTCCTTGACATCATGGTATCTTCATAATACCTTGACTAAAGGGATAGTTTTATTTCAGAGGACTTGTTTCTTCCGATCTAGTATTTACATAGGTTTCTCAAATATATCTGACCCTTTTGTCAATGTCAATTATTTCAAAGTCCAACATGTGACTAGGGTCTGGATGATACTTTCTTAACATTAATACACGAAATACATCTTGTATTTGAGATAATTTTGGCGGTAACGCCAATCTATAAGCTATATCGCCAACTTTCTCAAGTATCTCGAAGGGTCGTACAAATCTCAAGCTCAATTTTCCCTTCTCTTTAAATCATGAGATTTCTTTTATAGAAGATACGTTCAAGAATACATGATTACCCACCTCAAACCTAAGGGTATTTGTCGTCAGTCGGCATAACTTTTCTACCGATTCTGAACGACTCAAAGTCTTTCCCGTATAACCTTAACCGCATCAACTGTAATTTGAACTAGTTCAGGCCCCATTAAACTTTGTTCTTCCACTTCATTCTAACATATAGGATCTCTATAGGCTTGACCATGTAAATGTCTCAAATGGAGCCATGCCTATACTCTGTTGAAAAGTATTGTTATAGGCAGGTTTTACTAAATGTAAGTTTTCTCCCCTACTACCTTTGAAATGAAATACACATGCTCTTAGTATATCCCCTAGTATCTGAATTACCCTTTAGACTGCTCGTTTGTTTGCGAGTGAAAGGCAATATTATATTGCAACCTTGTTCCTAAGACAGCTTGTAAACTTTTCCAAAAGTTTGATGTAAATCTTGAATCTCGATCTGACGTTATGATAACCGTTACACCATGTAATCGTACTATTTCTTAAATGTACAGACTTGCAAGGTAATCTAAATTGTGATCCTTTCTCATAGTTAAGAAGTGAGCACTCTTGGTTAATTGATCCACTAACAACAAAATGAAATCGTGACCTTGTGGTGTTCTTGGGAGTCCTTACACAACTTTATTGTTATGTGCTCCCATTTCTACTCAGGAATTTTTAATGGTTTAAACATCACTCCCAGCTTATGATGCTTAGCCTTTATTTGCTGACATGTTAGACATTTCTCAACGTGTTTAGCGATATCCTTTTTGATCCCATTCTACCAATAATGTTAGCGACAGTTGTGGTACATCTTCGTATTTTCAGCATGAATACTATATTGACTTCAATGCGCTACAAATAGAATTGTTTCCCTCAATTCCTAATTGTCTGGTACACACAACTGTCCTTGGAACCTTACCGTTCCATCATTGGTTATATGACAGCTTGACCTTTTTCCTTTTAGCATTTCTTCTTAAGTTTTTAGAACTTCAAGATCCTTTTGCTACAACATTTTGATCCTTTGAACTATGTCAGGTTCTATCTTAAGAGTGGCTAAAAGACTTGTGAGGTTTCTTATCTCCAATTTGAACTCTGAGCATGACACTCCTTTTAATAAATTCCGCTCTCGGATCATCATGGTTGCCACTTGTGTAGATTTTCGACTAAGGCCATCTGCTACTTTATTTGCCTTTCAGGGTAATATAGCATCTCGCAATCATAATCTTTCAATAGTTCCATCTATCTTTTTTGTCTCATATTCAATTCCTTTTGCAAGAATAAATACCTAAGGCTCTTGTGATCTATGTATACCTCAAATTTATCTCCATAAAGGTAATGCCTCCATATCTTTAACGCAAAAAAAAAAAAAAACATTGCGTCCAATTCTAGGTCATGAGTCAAATATCAACTCATATGGATTCAATTGTCTAGATGAATATGCAGCAACCTTTCCATGTTGCATTAAGACACAACCCAATCCTTTTAGAGAAGTGTCATTGTACACTTCATATCCTCTAGAATCCGTCCACGAATCTCCTATAATAACCTGCCAACCCTATGAAACTTCGACTTTTGATTATTATTGTAGGTCTTGACCATTTGATCATAGCTTTAATCTTGGTTGGACTAACAGATATTCCTTGGCCAGATACAACATGACATAAGAATGTAACTTCATTTAGCCAAAATTCACACTTACTGAATTTGGCATATAATTAGTGTTCTCTTAAATTCTACGAGACTATCCTCAAATGTTCTTCATGCTCTATAAGTTCCTTTGAATAGACCAAGATTTCATCAATAAATATTATCACAAATTGATCTAGGAATAGTTTAAACACCTTATTCACTAAGTCCATGAATGTCGTAGGTGTATTTATCAATCCAAATAGCATGACTAAGAACTCATAATGTCCATAATGAGTCTGAAATATTGTCTTGCTCTTGCATCAAGTTTCCTGCGATAGCGAGTGACTGTAGGATTCCTTCCACTCGAGGATCATTTTCTACAGCCTCATCAATTGCTCTTGGAGATCCACTTGATCTCACCATTTTTCCTTATTTTTCACATGATGGTTAGCATAAATCAATCTTTCACCAAGAGTTGCCTCAGTCACTATCAATCAAAATATTCACCACTGCCATTCAAAAATAATCACAAACACATGCACTTGTATGTTTCATCGCATACACTCCTACCAAACACTTTATCCTCTAGCGCATCTTATCACTCCAAAATTCTCACTTTAACACCAACTCGAGCTACGACATCCTAGTCCACCACAACCTCAAAGCTTACTAACAAAGCTATGTTCTTTAATATTTCTTTAGACAAATGGCGCACCATGAAGAGCGAGATAATCAAGTCGGCCACACAAAGTACAAGTGCATGAAACACACCAATACCCCGACAATTGGTAGGCACGTCTAATAGGATATGGTCATTCAAAGGTTTAACTAACTACATACATTGAATTAGCAAAGATATGGGCAATATTCAAATTTCAACCTGTTCTTTCATTCCATATATTTACAATCTAGTATAACATTACGGTTTGACTTCTGGGCATGCGGAATACCAAAACAACTACCACTACAGATCATCACACATGTATCTTACATCAAAATTTTGCGCTGGTCTTTAGAAACTCCGTTCCACTGTACAGCCAAACACAAAAATCTTATCCCTATCATACTACTTCCAACTAAGCCTATCCGCCCTTGGTACTATCGCTGCTGATGTTTGAGCTCATGGGAAGGGGACCTAGAAGCTCGTCATCATCCCCGACGATGTAGAGGGCTATGAAATGGTACATGACTAGAGCAGAACACAGGCCTACACTAACGTACTCACTAGCTTCTTAAACATGACATCAGAGTGATGTGTATCCACATAGTCCTCCCAAGAAGCACCACCCTCTCGGGGGACACCATAGTGGAGGGTTGGAGCAACCGAGCTAACTTGTGGCAATGTTTCTATATGAAAATCACAAATCAACAATGGTGAGTAAATATCTCACGAATATAAATCTAACCCAATAGCATGCAAGCGTTGAAATTAGAATATAACATTAATAATTCACAAATCTGATGCATGCGAGAGATGTTATGCTCATGATATCTCTTTCAATTTTTCTTAATTTCATATGTAATGCAACGCTGACTCATAAAGAGACTGTTCTTGCTAATGAATCTTTTTGCTACATCTCTTTCTCCAAGAGGTATTCCAGTTCGCACGAATCGTAGGAGCAATTCCTAAATAAATCGGTAGCACCCTAAATTTCCTTCGGCTCCATGGGGTATTTTCCTAGTTTACACGAAGCGCAAGGGAAATTCTCGAATAAATCGAAAGCATCTAGACCTCCATAACTCCACGAGGTATCATCCCAGTTCGCACTAAGGGTAGGAGCAATTCCTGAATTTCCTCTGGCTCCACAAGGCATAGAATAACATGATGAAATGTCATGATATGCACACAATATGCAATTCACCTTTCTTTGCACTTCTTTCGGTGGAACTCTTAGAAATTCAATGATCATGCATAACAGGCAAGATTTCAGGAATATGAATCAAATATGTTTCCATGGAAACCAGCCTGCGCTCAATGATTAACGTATAATGCTAATGTTAATCCAAACGTATTATAAAAGTTAGAAATTCACTTGCCTTAATTTCTTGACGGCAGATTGATGACGACAATGGGTGAGTTCTAGTGATCGATAACAGACCAAAGGCATGGACGGCAATAGGGCTTGGGCATGTAGGGCAGGGCTTAGGCGTGTAGGGCAGGGTGTGAGCGCATAACAGTAAGGGTTCTGACGATAAATGACGAAATGAACTAACACCAAGAGTTTATATAGGGAGAGCAGCTGACGACCAATCAGCTTAGGCCGGTGACACATGTCACCCACGGGATATGCATGCGTAATACGTGGCAACACTCGTGCCACGTCAGATACATGGCCAATAGGTGACACGTGCTGCCACATGTCCTTGCTACTTGTCCCAGTAAGGTGACATGTGTCCTTGCCCGGCCACATCTTAGAACGTGGCCCTCTACGTATCAACAGTTTTGTTGTCCTCGTCTTGTTCAATTTCATGTACTTGGTCCAATCGGGACCTATAACGTGCAGCCCTATCATCTCGTTGTCAATTCTAAATTACCAATTGATACTCAAAATAAGTTATTTGGGATTTTGGGGTCATCCCAAAGTAAGTGCCTAGAAAATTTGAATTCAAGACCTTCTGCTTTGATACCATATGAGCTTTTGTGAAATTATTGCCAATTGTTTTAAAAGTTTAAACTATTAGATGAATGCGTGATTTTTTATAATTAAAAAAATTATGGCAACATATTTTTATTGATGTAAAAGGAGCTGACCTAATAAAAGAAATAGTCAATCTTATTACTGAAACAGGTGGGGTTTCGGTGGTCCCTCCCTTACACTTGTCCCTGTGTATCATACTAATGGTTCTTGTACCAACTCGAACACCAAAGGTCCTAAGAACGAAGACAACAAGCATCTAAAAACCCTCTGCCACATTGAAGAAGCTGATATCTTATGCATGTAACAAATGCTTAGTTTGCGCCTCGACCTAGAAAAACAATAGGATTTTGATGTTCAATGATTGTTGCAAACTTTTATTTCCCAATTGATGGCACCAGATCCCAAAATGAACATGCTCCCAAAAGTGCTCTTTGTGTATCATCTAAAGATTTAGCCCAATTGCTATTCGTGAAACCATACAATTTGAAATTTGGCACTTCACTGTACCAAATGCCTTAGTCAATTGTTCTAGTAATGGAACACAAGGACTCTACATAAACTTGGAAATAACATCAACAGGGTATCAATTGACCTTCCAAACTTCTAAAGGAGGTCCCATCTATTTTTGAGTACCATCCAGAAGCTACAATTTCTTATCCACATTCATGGGTGTGTTAGCAATTTGAACATGTACTCTTTAGGAAGATCAGTTGCTTATTTCCTCTAAGAAACAAAGACTCCACCTTCTCCTTGCATCACATAAAGAGAATATCATCTTTACCTCGCCTCTTCACATAAAGATATATGTAGCTTCGACTTGAACCCCCTCTTTTCATATACATTTGGCAATCAGTGGGATATAAAAGGGATAGCCTAGATATAATTATCCCATAAGGGAGGTGGGATAAAGGTGTATAGGATTTCTTTTGTTTATGATATAAAAACTATTTTTCTAAATAACAAACTTCTTATATAATAAAATTAAAATAGTAATTAAATTTAAAATATATTTAAATTCTAATGTTAAAAAAGAAAACTCAAAAATAACAAAAAAACTAATTTTCATTTTTATTTATTCTAATTCTTATTTATTATTTAAATTTCTTTCTTCTTTACAATATACAGTTTGTAAATATATATACCAAGCATCTATATCAGTACATATTTCAAGTATAATAGTATATTTTATTATTTAATAAAAATTTTATTAAGAAATGATGGAAGGGATCAAAATAATGATAAAAAGAGATTTATAATTAAAATAAGTAAAAAAATGAAGTAGAAGAACCCAAATTTTAAGTGAACATATTCAAACTTGAAAATGAATTTTCTAATACTCGAAGAATAAGGGGCAATGAAATTTCTATAAAAAAAAAAACTAACGTCTCCATCTCCTTGTCCTCTATATCTCTAGTTTATTTTGAAGTTTCATGACTATTTTGTAATATTTTAGTTCAGGACAAAACTCTACAAAGTAGCAAGAGAATTGAAACTACTTCTCCTTCTTAGCTTTTTGGTTCATAAGAAAAGTCTAAGAAAAGCAGAAAGAGAGTCAAACCTCCTTCCTCTCCGTAACTTTGTGTTTTATGTTGAAGTTTAATAAATGTAACGAGAGAAGCAAAACTTTTCATAGTTGCAAAGGTGAATTGTTATACTTTCTTTTTCTTTCCCTTACTAGATTTGGCTGTGAATTATGAGAGATTCGCATAGTCTCCTTTTGTGTATTTTCAAATTCATTTACATCGATACATCCTAAATACTAAACAATGAACATGATATGATATAAACATATTCAGCTCTATTATTGCGTTTCATCAAATAGTGCATAGAATATGGCAAAATCCCTGAATTTCATATCCGATCCTATCTTAGCTAGAAATTCGGACGACTAAACGTTGTGTAAGAGTTTTTTCTGATGTGGGTTATATTAATTGAAATTATCATTTATCATTTTACGAGATTGGTCTAACAAGGTAAGATATAAATATCCTTAATTAGTCCAACATGGGTTGACTTGCGTTGCTGAGTGGTGAAAATATTAGATCTTGTAATTGGATAGCAAATGGTTTGGCTAAATTGGATTGTATTTCTATTCCATGACCTTCAATGGGATTGCCTTTTTGCATTGCCGAACTAATTGAATCTTTTATCGTGTCCGTTTGTTTTGCGGAAAAATGAATAATTTGAAAAATATTTTCTTAAAAATGTTCATCTGTATTACCTGAAATAATTAATCAATGAAAAATATTTTTACTTTCTAGAACAATTTATGTCAAACATTTTCAATGATGATGAGAATATTTTGCATTAAACTTACGATATATCAATAGTCCATATACCTAATAAGGAATAAATGCATATATGAATCTTAAGGCCTGTAAATTATACATCTAAGCAGTAGATTAAAATGATTGCCTAGTATAGGTGGCACTTTCTTTGCGGACAATTCAACAAATCCAAATTTTGCATTGAGGGAAAGGAC